>JAVCKU010000047.1:11036411-11049764 GCA_032273985.1 Hypsolebias coamazonicus | reverse complement strand
TTAACTTGCTAACACACCCAACAAAACTCATAAAATAATGAAAATTTCTGCCGTTTCGGCCGCTGACGTCACGGGCGGGGGGGGGCCGGATACGTGAAACACCAGTTACCAGGAATGCCGGAAATCGGGGGTCACCTGTATTAACACACCACACACAAAGAAACGCATGGATTCCTGCACGTGTAACTCAAAATAAGGCTATTCAAAGTCAATGGGAGGTGCGTCGTAAACTCGAAACTTTGTAACTCGAGACCGTCGTAACCCGATGACTACCTGTATACTGTATTTTTTGCTGTAAAGGTTGTGGTTCTCTTGCATAATTTGCATGACCTGCAACTTGTACAGTGAAGCGATGTATTTATGGATTGTTTTATCCCATATATTTATAAACCAATTTTTGGATGAGATATGACTGTTTTCATTCATTCTGACTTGAGCACTACCATTTTCAGCTGCTAGATGGCACTAAAGTGTATGGCATGCCGTTGGATCATGTAATACATAAACGTGGCTATTAAGGACACAATCAGCTTTCCATAGCCTGCCACCATCATCTGCCTGGAGCAAATATCCAATTTGCTTCATTTCTTTGCAGCGCCAGGGCAAAATGTAGCTAAATTGACCATTGGGAGTCCTTTCATTAAGTAAAAGTTCAACTGAAACACACCTTTACTATAAAGTCAAACTAACAAATAATTGTTTTGAGGTGGCTATCTTGTTAAATTTCGAAGAAATGGACAGCGAGTCGTCCCTCCGCGCATTCATGTTTCCGCGTATCGGCTTTTGAAAATTCAGCTGATTTGACCATCAAAGTACATTTAGTAAAGTAAAGTTAGGCTGAGACATACCTTTGCTATAATGTCAAGCAAGCAAATAATTGTTTTTAAGTGTTAATCTTGTTAAATTCTTGTTAAAGTCCTCCCGTGCACGCTTACGCAGCCGCCAATTGGCAGCCAATTGATTTTTGGCACAACACCGGCCCATATTTCCTGTTTTGGCCCACACTTCGGGGTTGTCAGCAGTGACACGAAACAAACATGACGCATCAGCGGTGATGCATAATAGATGTGGTGTATATGGGAAAACAACATATTTATGGATTTTTCAACTTTATTTGACAAATTTGGATTGATGCAACTTAAGGTAAAGGGCGGTGCAATGTTTACGGTGGAAAATACAGTACACAGTGAAATTAATGTATTTTTTTTTTTAATTAAAATGACTATTTGAAGTTATGCATGTGTGCGTATAGTGGTGGCTAGAGGCAGCTGTGTCTGATTGGTTAGAACAGTCGTCCTCCAGTGGGAGAGTTGGGTGTTCAATTCCACCAGCAGTCACATGTTGAAGTGTCCCTTGGGCAAGACACTGAACATTGCCTCCAATGTGTTTCCCATCGGTGTATGAATGTGATGAATGTATATAGCACTGATTATTCTTTGTGTGGATCTAGTACAGTGCTGTATGAATGGGTAAATGAGGGCACAGATTGCTGTAAAGCACTTTGAGTTTATTCACAAGATAGAAAGGAGCTATAAAAGTACAATCTATTTACCATTTAGTATGTTGATGAGGCAACCCAACTTTTGATAGTGAATTTTCTTGTGCCTGGATACACTAAAATTTAATTTGGCATGGTTATTGTTTTTAAAGTTATCCAGCTCATAAGGACTAGATCTATTCATATACTGTGGCAGCCATCTTGGATTTTGATGTGGGAACCCAATATTTGAACGTAACCTTTCTTACATCTATATGTAGCCACACACCAAAACTGTATTCGGTACCTCATTTATTTTTCAAGTTATCATTCCCGCAGCACAGACAGACAGAGGGTATATCTAATTCCACCACTTTATTCCATAACTGGGGACAAAAACGCAAACGTAAATTTAAAAAAATTACTGTAGCTTAACAGAGTCGTTCAGTCTACTTCCCAGCTCGTTCTTAAATCTTTTTTGGGTAAACAACCAATCCTTGCTGTGTTTGGTTCTCATCAGATTCCAGATCCAATCGGAGTGGCGGGCTGTAAGGGGGGTGTTATCAGACAGCTGGGCGGAGGGGTCCAGTCAGCCAGAACTGCAGTCATTTGAGTCTGGCCACGAGCTGAGACAACATCAGACAAGGATTAAATCAACAAACCAAAGTGACCTGGGGTGACCAGGCAGACTACTTACAACTCTGTGGAGAGAGTATTAAGCTGGTTGTAGAGGGGAAAAGTAACTGAGGTAAATGAAAAAATGAAAGAAGTATAGTCAAGGAGACAGCTTTGAAAAGAGTTTCAGGAAGCAGTCATCTCGGATAGATCTGATGATTTATGCGAGCAGTGTATAAAAGAAGATGAGTAATAAGCATGTGCCAGTAAAGCGAAGAATTGCAGTATATCTGCCCCTTTCTCACCTGTTTGGATTGTCATTTGCAATTTTAGAAAGCTTCATGTCTTTAGTTGCATAAAACGCACCTAGATTGAGCTGAGAATATTCGCGCATTCTGTGCTACTTATGACAGCTAGATAAGATTGAGTTTGAAGATTAAAAACTGACCATTTGACAGAAATGACATTCATCTGATTCGGCTGTGAAAATGACTCCAGTGGTGCCGAATGATTAATGTGCCATTGTTCTATGCAATGTGAGCTTTTTCAGGTAATGCCTATTTTTTTCTGCCTGTCAACTATGCTTATGTAGTGAAGGAACCTTCGCCATAAAGTGAAAATACAGTTTGCATCATCAAATATTTGCATTTATTACAAGACGAGAGTTTTTGAGATTATTATGAAAATTACTTTGTTTAGTTAAATATTTAAAACCCTAAGCATTGATGCTTTATTGGAGTGGAGACTTTGTGCTTTTTAATACATTTTCATTTTTTATTAAATGTTTGAAAAATGGACGTAATATAGCATAGGCTCCATATGTACGTCTGGGTCATAACTTCTGATTTGCCCAAGATAAATTAATGAAACTCGATACACGTATGCATCATTAACAGACCGTGTCACAGACCTTTACAAAACCCCAGCTTCAAGATAAAGGTCATAAATCAAGGTCAAAACAAAAAGTATTTGCTTATCACGCCTTTGACTTATGATTCGCTCAAGAAAATTTAACAAATATATTGCACTTATGCTTCCTCACTAAACTGTGTGTTGCATAATCTATTTATTCTCCCCAACTCTTAAGATCAAGGTCATTCATCAATGTAAAAAAAAAAATTAAGTCCTTCTTTGGGTCATTGCTATATATTGCTGTATCACGGCATGGATTGCTGTATAAAGGCATAGATGCTGTATCGCGGCATGGATTGATGTATTGTGGCATGGATTGCTGTATCACGGCATAGATGTTGTATCGCGGCATAAATGCTGTATCGCAGCATGGATCGATGTATCACTGCATAGGTTGTTGTATCGCTGCATGGATGCTGTATCGTTGCATTGATTGCTGTATCGTGGAATAGATGCTTTATCACGGCATGGATTGCTGTATCACGGCATGGATGCTGTATCGCGGCATACTAGATGCTGTATCGCGGCATAGATGCTGTATCGTGGCATGGATAATGTATTGCGGCATGGATTGCTGTATCACGGCATAGATGCTGTATCGCGGCATAGATGCTGTATCGCGGCACGGATTGAAGTATTGCGGCATGGATTGATGTATCGCTGCATAAGTTGCTGTTTTGCTGCATAGGTTGCTGTACTGCTGCATAGGTTGCTGTATCGCTGCATAGGTTGCTGTATCGCTGCATAGGTTGCTGTATCGCTGCCAAGGTTGCTGTATCGCTGCATAGATTGCTGTATCGCTGCATAGGTCGTTGTATCGCTGCATAGGTCGCTGTACTGCTGCATAGGTTACTGTATCGCTGCATAGGTTGCTGTATCGCTGCATAGTAGTTTGTCAATTGGCGTATAATGGGCTATACAGATAGTCCTCGACTTACGGCAACTCGGACTTAAGAACGGGTGTGCGGCACAGCGTTAGCATACATTTTCCATGTATTTCCTCGACTTACGGCAAAAAATCCGGACTTACGAACGGGTGCGGCGCCACGTGTAATGAGCTCCGACTTACGGCAAAATCGGGTTACGAACGGTCCGTAGGAACGGAACCCGTTCGTAAGTCAAGGACTACCTGTATATATATACTTAAGATAACCTCAAAAGATAACCACAGAAAAGCAGAATGATTTCAGTAAATAAGATCAGAAGTTTTATTTCTAATGAAGTTGATGTTTTCCATATTATGTCCCAACTTACAAGATAGAAAATTATAACTGGAACGTCCTCTAAGAATACAAACTCTGAGAAAGTAAGATTCTGATGCAGATGGCCTCTTTTCCTGAGACTGGTCCTGATGGAGATTTCTTCCTCTTGAGGGAGTTTTTTTTTAACATAGAGTTTTTACCATCCATCCATATTTCCATTATCTTTTACCCACTTCTTCCAATTAGGGTCACGGGGGTCGCCAGTGCCCATGTCCAGCAGTCACTGTGCAAGGGGCAGTGTACACCCTGGACGTGTCGCAAGTCCATCACAGGGCAACATAGAGATAAACAACCACTCACTCTCCCACTCACACCTAGAAACAATTTAGAGTTACCAATCAGACTAACATGCATGTTTTTGGTCTGTGGGAGGAAACGGAGTACCTGGAGAAAACACACGCATGCACGGAGAGAACACTCAAACTCCACCCAGAAAGGCCACTGGATCGGGATTTGAACCAGGGACCTGCTCGCTGAGAGGCAGCACCTCTACTAGTTGCGCCACCGTGCTGCCCATATAGATTTTACCAATTTTTTATTAAAATCTAAGTAATTAACAGGTCTATGTGATATTTTTAACTGTGAAAAAATTAAGTATCCTACTTGGAAGAAGTAAAGCATAAATTAAGTATCTAACAAGGTTGAATCAGGACGTCATGGACAGATTCTTTGATGAAACGTTTCATCTTTTATCCAAGACTTTTTCTATCCGAGACGCTGCAAACAAACTCAGTATTACAAATAGGTATTTGGCTAAACGGCTGTTTATAAGACTGAGTTTGTTTGTAGTGCCTCAGACTGAAGAAGTCTTTTGCATAAAAGACTAAACGTTTCAACAAAGAAGAATCTGTCCATGACCTGACTCAACCTTGTTAGACCTGGATTATTGAGCATGCATCAATACATAAAGTAGGTGTTTCACTCCTATTAGGACTAGTAATCACAAATTTGCTAAATAAATTACAGGAAAACTGCTAAAACTAGCCATCTTCTAGCCATAGTCTTGTTGGTATAACAATCAATCATAGTTATGTCTTTCTTTTTTCTTTTTATTTTTTGTTTTGATCTAAGCTGGAAAGAGGTTCAGAGGAACCACAGGGCTGCATGGGTTGCAGAGCCACAGGTTGCATACCCCTGCCCTAGATGGTCCACTTTAGCCAATACAAAAATGTATGTAACTCAGTTAATTCTACAATTATTGAGCTAAATGTTGGCATGGTATTTGCTGAGTTATCATTAACATATGCTTGAGCACAAACGCCTCTCATATTGCATCCCATGAGATTATGAAATGCCATCTACAAGATGATCTTAGACCTGAGCGGCAGCAAGGAATATGCATTCCTTCAAAGAATGATAGTCCGTTATCTGTTTATTTGATTTAGTCAAACTTTAATTGCGTTCTGCAGTATTGTGTTCACTTTTTTGGTGAGTTTTTGCTGTGTTTTCCCACTGACACCCATTCCTAAATGCCATTTTATTTAACGTTTCGTTGTCTTGCACTGTCTTGGTTGGTTAAAAAAAAAATCAGTTCCATTGTGCACATTCTTTAGCATTTATTTCACTAAGGCACATATTTCACATTGAGGCCAATCAGCGTGTGGAGGAGGCATCTTGATGTTACAGAAATAATTTAAACGTGGTAGTACAATAATAGCGAATAAGAATAAAAACTTGTATAAAAGTACAAAAGGAAAGGAGTCTCGCTCCACTGCAGCACAAAATAAATAGTTCCACCAAGTTACTTAAATAAATAGTCAATACTGTATCAGATACTAGAATAGGAAAGAATAAAAATTAAAGTGATAAACCAGTAATCTACATTATATTGCAGAGAACAACATAATACACAAAAACACTGTATACAACATCTTACATTCTTGTACATATAAGTACATCTGTACAGGACATAGAATCACAATACATAGTATTTTAAGGCTTTGGGTGTTTAACCAAAAATAAGAAACTTTTCTAGACCAAAGCTCAAGTTCAAAATCAGCCATCTCACTTTTCCAAGAGGCTAATCCTAATAAGTTTGTGCAAAGAATCTAATCAGAACCATCAGTGCTCGGCAATAGGGCACATTCATACAAGTTTACCACAATGTTAAATTTGCCTTTTCATGCAGGACACAAGGACTTGGTAGGAAAATCTGTGGTACTTTTTTTTTTCCTCTAAAAATTACCATCCAAACATTTGAAAATAAATACAAGTAATTTGATAAGGCAGAGGGTGGCAAATTCTTACATAGTACATTTAACCATTGTCTGAAAAACGTTTACCATTTTCTGGCATGTTTAAGGGCATTCTGAGAGAAACGGGGGAAACTCCTGTCCAGCATGCTACATCTACTGGAAAAACCAATGGCTGAAGAAGTTCAAATATCAAAAGTAACTTAAAGTAGTTTATTTTAAAATAATTACTAGAACTGAAGGTTAAAGAAGTGCTACTGTTTTTTTTTTTTTTTTTTTAAATTGTGTTTTCTTCTTGAAGATCAGTGAGACACAAGAGGGGATAGAAAAGACCAATAAAAAAAATGTTGGCATATATGTTCACGTTAGTATGGAAATAAAGGGAAGAGTGACACATTACAACTTATAATAAATATAATAAATAAATTACTAACTGTCAATAAATAAATAAATACATAAATAACATAGTATTAACAAGGCCGCAAGGAGGGAGACTGGAGGGTTGTGAAATAATCGGACAGTTGGTTTTAACGGGATTCTTGATGGCCAAAACTTGCTGCAGGGTGCCGTATCCTTACTGGCTCTCACAGACACCTTTCTTCAACACACATGCCACTGACAGTAACATTTGGACCTCTTAAGCGACTACAGTGCACATTGACGTGGTCCTGTTTCCCCTTTGGACTAAGGCAGAACTCCAAGGACTCCTGTTTGGCTCGGCACTGTGTGGATCATCATTGCACTGCAGAAGCTTTGGGCCTGAGGCTGAGGAATGCTCTATATGCCCAATCACAGAAGAGCTTGAAGTGTTGGAGAAGCTCGTGGCTGGACTGCAGGACGTCAAAGTGAGAGGGGAGGTGAGGCGGGAGGGAGGGGGTGGCAGAAGTCAGCTTTGGTGCTTCAATTCTCTGCATCTGTGGGGAGGAAGACGGGAAATCAACTAAATTAGAAAAGGGCTGGTCTAAGCGAGCGCTAACAGCTTGTTCAAGCGAGAGCGAACAGTGTCCAAACAGGTTCCCACACTTTTTTAAGCAGGAGCTGATAAATGAACTGTGTGGGAGTCATCACCTTCCAACAGGACCTAACAGCTTGTTCAAGCGGGAGATAATGGTTTGTTCAAGCAGGAGCTAACAGCTTGGAGCTAACGGTTTGTTCGAGCATGAGCTAACAGCTTGTTCAAGCGGGAGCTAATAGCTTGTTGTATTGGAGCTAACGGTTTGCATGAACTGGAGCTAACAGCTTGTTCAAGCGGGAACTAATGGTTTGAGTGAGCGGGAGCTAACAGCTTGTTTGCACTGGAGCTAACGGTTTGCATGAACTGGAGCTAACAGCTTGTTTGCGTTGGAGCTAACGGTTTGAGTGAGCAGGAGTTAACAGCTTGTTCAAGCGTGAGCTAATGGTTTGTATGTGCGGAAGCTAACAGCTTGTTTGCACTGGAGCTAACGGTTTGTAGCTAGCAGCTTGTTCAAGTGGGAGCTAACAGCTTGTTTGCACTGGAGCTAACAGTTTGTATGAGCGGGAGCTAAAGGCTAATCAGAGTGGGACAAAGAACAAAATTGACTGATGTTATAATAAAACAAAACTTTAATCTTAAAAAAATTCAAAGCTGTTCAAGAAAAGCTATTTTGCAAAATTTTAATTTGCTGTCAACTTCACATTCCACAGTTATTCTGGCAGAAATGTTAAGTAATTACAGCCTGGTGGGCTGCAAGTTCCCCAGAGCTACCTGCTACTGCCGGTAATATTTCTTACACATTATCATCAGATTTTAAGAAAATAACTAATGGAAAAATGTTAAGTATTTAAATGTATTTATTTTAAAGCATATGCATGAGCGACTTTTTATTTTTGGGACTGGACTTATTGTTTTAAGAAGGCGGCAAGCACTTTAATATTAGCTGCTACGAGTAGCCATTAGTTTGTCAGTTCGGTCAGAAGTAAGCTTTATCTCTCCAAACTGAGAGCAACCAAAGAGCTATCTTCAACAGGTAAGATATTTATTGGCCATAACCTTTCCTCAGTTCCTCACTTAAAAAAAACAACAACATATTTTTGAAACAACTGAGAATCAAGTGGTTTTAACTTATGTTCTTACCTGACGATTCAGCAGATTGATGAGCGATTTCATTTCTTTGATCATCTCCATCAGTTTGGGCACTGCGGGGTGGTGGTGCTTCTTTGACACCCGGTTCAACCACTCAAAGTGATGCTCATACAGCTTCAGATCAGCATGTAGCTGAGAGAGTGTGGGCTTCAGCTGGAAACAACACAGACGCGCTTTAGAAACTTGCCGTGCACGTGGCAAAATGGACGTAGCAGAAACAGGCCAGCTGCTCTACATGTACACACACATGTACAAAGCATGTTGTCAGAGCATTACCTCAAGATTGGTGAGGTCATGGGCTGATCTGTTGCTCATTTCTGGCAGGGACCTAAACCTGTGGGACTCCACATCCGAGTCGAACGCGTGCTCCCTCTGAAAGAGAACAGCAGCCCGTTAAGTTATTTGCATCAGAGCAATTGAACTCATCCTGGGGAAAAGTCACGACAACATCAGGAAAGTATTAGTCTGGCACAGACGGTAGCTTTCACTGACGGGAGTCTGGTCGATTGGGTCAGTGTGAGTTCACTCACTTTCAGCCTCCACAAACGTCAACAATAAGAGCAAATGACCCGAACCCACAGGATGTTTTCTACTGGGAGCTGGGATAACAACATGCCTGGTGACTAAGAAAGCTCTAAGTGGGATAGACACACAAGGCAGCAGGGAAACTCCAGGGTCACTGCTATAAAAAGATAGAATGACGCAACACTGCTGTCCAGTTAGGAGTTGTGTTGTAAACTATGCAACAGAAGTCGTGCTCGTTGTGCCCAGCAGAGGGAGATAAACTACCTGTGTGCAGGTGTTTGGAAGAGGGCGAGCTGTGCTCATCAGTAGTATAATTTAGACGTGGCCTTGATTCAGGGGAACAAATGGAGATGACTGATGTAGCATGAGTCATTTCCAATCAACGGAGGAACACAACAACATTAGGTTGAAATGTTCTGTATAAACAGGTTGAGTGTGCCCAACGCTTCCTTAACCTGCCACGCTCCAGTTGTTTGTGTTGATGTTTGTAGCCATGAATGTGCCACATTGTCTCCCATGTCGCCACATCAGCCCTTTCCTAAGAGCTTTGCTTGTGTTTTATCGGACGATGTTTTGTCTCCACTGTCTTTTGTTCCCTTTTTACTTACTTATCCTGTACTTCACTCCCTTCGCCGGTGTCAAACCAGGTGCACAAAACATGCACGCGCACACACAACCACTGGCTTGTCATTCTCGGCCCTCTTGATCTCTTCATCTGTTGTGGTTTTCACCCCATCTTTCTCAGCCTTTAATTCTCCCTCTTGTCCTTTTATTTGATTTTTCTCTCCCCTTCTTGCTCTCTCCATCGCAGACCATGACCTCACCTGACAGAACTAAGCATCCAGCCCCCACTTTTTTTTTTTCTTCCTGAATGCAAATACTTGAATGCGATAAATCTGCTTGATTTTTATCTGTCCACTTTGCTGTGCGGGGGACCAAAAGCAAAAAAAAAACCGTTAAAACACGACGGCACCTCATACAACGGTTATTTACACAAACCTCGGTGCACACTCGAAGCCACAAAAGTGCACAGATTGCATGAGTTTGCGCTCGTGCAAACACACGCACACACACTCCCTTATATACGCAGATATTCCAACTGTAACTCAGACACATTTCTGTCTCCTTGCAGCTTTAGTTTCTTTGCTTATTTGCAGGGACTTTCCGTGGGTTCCCATTCTATTTATCTTTCCTAACTTTGTCCGTACTTTGGTGGATTTCCACACAGAAAAGTGGGGGGGGGGGGAATCCTTTAAAAGTACATTTTCTATGTTTCTGAATGCTGTGTGTAATTATCCTGATACTCCTTGAATAAATTGGCCTCATTCCTGCATTGTATTGCAATCCCACTATGGCAAAAAATAAAAACCTGCAACAAAGCCACATACAGTATTCACACACACTCACTATCTGACCACTACTGTATCTAATGGCCAAGACTAGAGAGAGTACAGTGCTATTTTTGATTTTATCCTCTAAACAAAAGAGTTTCGGGATTTGCATGATGCAAAAAATAGCAGCAGGATCAGTGGCGTGTAACCAGAGATCCAGAGATATGATCACACTTTTCTTTTCACCTGTTAAAACACAGAGATGATACACGATCAGCGGCTTGGCTAAGTTCTCAAATCTGATTTCCCTATTCGCTGAACTGTCAACAAATAGGATTCAAGCCAGACACTTAGATTAAAAAAAAAAAAACTTGCTATTTAGATTTTATCGAGATAATTAAACCTTCTGGAACATGAGCGTGTTTCTGTGTAGACGGGTAAACAATACGTCTTCATTTGCCCCTTACTGCAGCGCCGCTAATTCTCATTGAACGGCCTTTAAGTGGCAACAAGTGCTGCTGAGTCAGAGCTCCTCTCACTTGTAGGTTTCAGCGTGGATTAAAAGTGAGATCACCCGGTCAAATGATCCACAGCTGCTCTGTGATTAACCAAAAGCGGCTTAAGCTTCGCAGAAGCTCCTGGTAAACTTGAAAAAGCGTTTCCACGGCTCGGCCTGATGATGCAAGGATGCCTAACATTAGCCTCAACATCCGTTTAGTGGCAGATCCATGTGTGGCTGCGGTGAACCGCCTTCCCCCTTTTCTCACAGTTCACTGAGGCTGAATAAGGCTCATTATCGCCCGCCAACAAAAGGCAGGAGGTGGGGAGGACTGGTTTTATGTTTTACTTTATGTTATTTGGCAAAGTAGCTGACGAGCCAGAGGGTAAACGGTAATGAAACTCTTAGAAAGTAATCTGTGGATAAACGGCTCATTAACTTTTAGTCATAACGGCCGCCACAGCCAATCAACCTCATGGAACAGAAACAGGATCTCAGTGAGTTTTACTAATACAGAGGTAAAGTTTTGTCTGGTAGTGGCTGACAGTCATCTTCAACTCCTAATCTGAGCTCTAATGGATCATGCAAAATCCCCGTTTTATTTTGTGAATACTTGAAAACAGTAATGGTTTTTTTTCTTCTTCTTTTGGCGGCTCCCTTTGTCAGGGCTCGCCACAGCAAACTAACTCGCATGAAGACTTGGAGATTGTTTTTACGCCGGATGCCCTTCCTGACGCAACCACAGACCACTGAGCTACCACAGCCCTCTGTGTGGAGCAGAGAGCTGCTATCTAGGGTGCCTGGGGGTGCAAGTGTGGGGTTGGATGCCCTCATTTGCTCAAGGGTGGGCAGGCATGGCTACTTCAGGGACCAAAAACATGCATGTTAGGCTGATTGGTAACTAAATTGTCCCTATAGGTGTGAGTGAGAGGGTGAATGTTTGTCTCTTTGGACTGGAGACCTGTCCCGGGTGTCCCCCGGCTCTCGCACAGTGATGGCTGCACATGGGCACCAGTGACCCCCGTGACCCGAAAAGGAAAGATATTGGACGGGTGGATTCAAACACCTCCAGCACTCATCTAAAATGGATTAACTTTTAAAGTTAATCTAATTAATATTTAAAAAGCTTCATCTCAGCCCTTTTGTTCAGGTAAATGTTGATGTGGTAGTAGCAGAGAGTCATCCACAGCTTCGAGTGAGATCTCGCGATATGGCACGAGATTTGCGCAGATTTCGAAACGCACCAACAAAAAACAACATCACAGTTGAACGGCGGCGGGCGACACGCACTCCCCCCCATGCGCACTCACCAGCAGCTCCTGCGTGAGCTTCATGAGGTTCCTGGTCTGGTTGGACAGCTTGTCCAGGTCAGTGGAGCGCCGCACCGGGGAGGCCGACGTGAAGACGGGCAGCTGGGCCAATAGCAGCGAGAAGAGGAGCGAGGAGGAGGAGTCGAGGAGCACTGAGGAGGTACACAACGGAAGCAATTAGAGGAGACGCGCTGTCATCTTCACAATGACCCGCGGCTGTCAGAGGAGAGCAACATAAACAACAGCTCAGTCTGCACAGACCTGTTGTCACAGGTTCATCATTAAATCATTATAATAATAATAAAAAAAAAAACATCTATCTCCATCACTCCTCCTCTGAAGGCTGCTGACTGTCTCACCTGCAACTCGATATCTTTGTGAATTGCTGGGGTATATAAATTAGAAAGAGCAAGCCAAACCGAACAGTAAGCTCATTCATTTTTTTTTTTTTTTAAATTCCTTTCAAGTTCAAAAACAAGGCAGGAGTGTTAAACAGATAATTACAGGTGAGACGCAAGAATCCCACCAGGAGCTGCGGCTCCAAACGCGTCATTTCACCTGAGAACAACTTCACATGAAAAAAAAAAAAAAAATCAAATAAAGCAAACTTACATTTCATACTGGAGAGAGAGGGGAGGTCAACCAGCAGCCAGACACGTGCACAGATAGATAATTAATTAATAGGCAGTTGTCACGTGCTCCGTTTTCTTCGGTCTTCAGTGAGAGCGGAGGAGGAGAGGTGTCAGGATGGATGGATGGATGGATGGATGGATGGATGGATGGATGGATGGATGAGTGCGCTCAGATAGAGAGAAAAATCAAAGTTTGAGCCTTAGAGGAAAGTTTCTTTCTTTCTTTTTTTTTTTTCTTTTTTTTTTTTTGGTTGTGAAGTAGAGGACAGAGAGACAGAGGCAGAGAGGGATGCGAGTGTTGTAAGTCCAAATTTTGCGCGCGGCGAAGTGTTTAGGCTTGTTTTAAAACTTGCTTTATAAAGACATCTAGGCCTATGACACATCGGCGTGACTCACTTCATTCATAAAAACAAATCCCTCCTCTCTCTCTCTCTCTCTCTCTCTCTCTCTCTCTCTCTCTCTCTCTCTCTCTCTCTCTCTCAAGCTCTATGTTT
>JAVCKU010000047.1:10988190-10998900 GCA_032273985.1 Hypsolebias coamazonicus | reverse complement strand
CTGCTCCATCACTTTTAGCTAATATATGAGCTGAAGTTGAGCAGAGACTGCAGGATGTGAAGGGAGGTTTTTACTTTCAGTTCTGATGTTTTAGTGAATTCAGAATAAAAGCAACTCTGCTCTGCCTCACAGGGAGGCCTAACATCCTCCATTAGACATCTGAGGGGTTTAAAAGCTTCCAGGAGGTCAGTAGACCTCACAGATCATTTGAATGTCCAGATGTTTGATGATATGCCTTTTAGAAAACAATTACTCATAATTCTCCCCTTTTTGCCTCCATTTTTTTAAAGGTTTTTCTGGATTTTCTACTGTTTTGTTTGAACAATTGGATACAAACTCTGTGGAGCTTCAGTTTGGGAGTTTTTCATCCTCATCCTCACAGATCAAGATGGAGCCGCTGGAGGATGGCAGGGTAAACAAAGCTCTTTCTTACATTTGTTCCTGCAGCACTTGCTGCATAAAGCTTTATTTGATTTTTTTTTTTCGTGTAGCTTTCAACAATAGGCTAGCTGTGAAGCCATTCTCTACATTTCTGTATTTTTCCACTGTGGGAACAGCAGAGGCTCCACACGAGAGCAGAACATTTCAGGACGTGACTAAGCAGGCAAGAAAAAACTAAACTAGGCAGGATAGTTGGGTGCAAGTTTGAACTTGAGTGTACTGTACGTATTTGATTCCCTGCACACTCCAAACAGGCCTGTGGTGAGTGATGCAGCAAAAAAATAAAAATAAAAATAACAGGAATTAATAACAGGTCCAATTATGCAAGATATATTTCTTTAAACTTAAATCCATAATGTTGTACAACTAATCACTGGTTTCCTTGCTGTGTAAGAAGCCGTCAGCTTCGCAAACCTTGCTTTTGTAAGAATTTGCTTCACGTGTTACATCACATTTTTGCTTCATCTGAGAAAGAAAAACTAACAGCAAGGTGACAGGGCAATGAAAAATTTATTTGCTTGTTCATTTTTACGTTTTTTTTTTTTACGTATTTTTTTTTTTTTTTAAAGAAAGACTTTAAAATAATAATAATAAAAAGGAATCAGGATAAAGCACTTGGGGAAAAATAAAAAAAATCTGCCCTTTTTGGGGGTCATTTAAGGTCATCAAACCTAAAATAAATCCATAAAAGACAGGATTTTATTCGTATAATAAGGAAAGCTAAGGCTAATCTTATAAATACAGAACATTGACAATGTTTTTTTAAATAAACCAAACCTTTTAGTTACCAGGTTTCTAACAGTTTAAAAAAGGATGCTTAAAAATGCACTAAAAATCGAGTTTAAATCTGTTTTCGCTGGTGCTGGTTCACAATCAGAATGCTCAATAAGCTAAAGGAAAGTTGCTGAACATGCAACAATGTAAAAAAAAAGTTTTTACAAAGGTAAAAGAGCAACAGTTTTCAGTTTCGACCTTCTATAACAAAACCAAGGCAAGTGTTTTGTGACGTGTTTGTATTTTTGCCGATGATATGTTGTTTTATAAAGAATAGGTCCAAATGGTAAAATGTGTGGTAAAAACATACATGATACCATTTTACCAAATTGTTAAAAGAGTGAAGGACCTAAATTAAATGAAAACATGCATTTATTTAGGTCCTTCATGCTTTTTAAACAAGAAAAAATGTTTTGTTGCCCTTCCAGCAATTATTAAAAAGTAAAGTGAATTTTGAGTTTTTCTGTAGCTTTTGTCCTGAATTAATCTAGAGAATGAGTATTTATGAGCCGAGAGGATATACTGGTACCCAGTTTTTACTTTTTACATCCCCAAACAGAGAACTTAGCGTTCCCTTGCTCTTAGCAGCAGAAGACGTTGAGCAACATCACTGTCTTTCCTTGTGGTTATGAAAGGAAACCTACGTGACACGAAGACGAGCTAAAATGACTGCAGCTCGTTGCAGCCACAAGCCTGACACCGTGTTGGTACAACCCCGAGCCAGCTGTGGTATGATCATACACTGTCTGGAAGTGATGCTCCCCGCTCATATGGCCACTCCTTAATTAGAAACTATCATATAGAAATAAGTAGATTTTAAGGCTAAAGTTGTTCTAAATCCACATCAGCATCACCCTGCACATGAAATTAATTTTCATTCGCTCGCACATCCACATGCATCAGCTCTGCTAAGTTTCAGTCAGTTGAAAACTGTTATCGCCCACCGGCACGAAAGGCAAACTGCCTGCCTGTGTGTTATTGTAGTTTATCTGTCTGTTAGCAAAATTTCTCATGAGCCAGCTGCTGGATTTTGCTGAAACTCTCAGGAAGTAATCACTGAGTGGGCCTCTACAGCTGATTGACATTTGGAGTTTATCCATTTCAAGGTGGCCACCACCATTAATTGACGTTGCTAAACACAAAAATGGCTATTACTCAGTCAATTTTGTAGAGTTTGAAGTGAAATTTGGTGTGGTTGTAGCTGAGAGTCATTCCCAATATATTTGTGAAGCATTAATAGATCACTTAACAGCTTTATGTAAAACTTAAACTTTAACAGTTGGATGCAACCCTGTCTGTCTGTTAGCAAAATATTTAATAAACAATTGGGATGCTTTTTATGACACTGTCAGAAAGTAATTACTGGGTGTGCATCTACAACTGATTAACTTTTTAAGTCAACTAGAGTCAAGATGGCTGCTGCAGCTCTTCAACCTTAGAAACAGAAAAATGGCTATGAATCAGGCAGTTTCATAGACGCCGAGCTTTAATCTGGTGTACTGGTACCCGGCAGTCACCTCCAACACATACTCGAAGCACCAGCAACTTGCACAAGATCTTCATTTCAAATAGTTGCTCGTTTCATTCTCTTATTTCTGTTGTCATTTGTACTGAGCAGAACCAGAATCAGAACACAGTGTTTCTTCATGCAGCCTTGTTTGCGTGAGACACAGACCTGAAACATTCAAAAAGCTGCCACAATATTTCACATCACTGTAAACTTTTTTTAAGGCCATGACATTCAGTGTAGTGTGGTTATCAGCTGCAGCTGTGTGGTTTTCAATCATCAGCCCAGTGTCAGTATTAAGAAAGTCATGACTTCCTCCTGCGCCTTTTTTCAGCAGCTTGTTGCTTTACGATAAGTTAAAAAGGCTCCTGGTGGATGATGCATCACAAAGACTGTTGCTGTTAACGCGCTCATGGACAGAAAGGAATGCAGGGCTCTCTCGTAATTTAAAATAATAACGACTGCATGGAGGAACGGGCTGTTCGTTTCCAGGGGGAGTCTCTGAGTTTGTTCTGAATCAAAGCAGGAACAAACTTTGATGATGTTTGAAGATGATGTCGTGCACAGGACAGAGCAGTTTGTGCTTCTCCGGGCGGTTAAGGCCGAATCAGCAGCAGCTGAAAGTGCTTTGATCAAACCAAGTTTTTTTCATTTCACTCAGAACTGTTGTCGCTACTTTCACATGGTTTTAAGTTCAAGTGAAACTTCTATTTGGGATTCAGTTCTGCTTGGCTGGAGACTTTGACATGTTAGAAGTCCCACTTCTTAGCAACCCCTGCCATGCTAAACTGATTTTGATCAGGTGTTCTGTGAGCTAAACCCACTTTGTTTCTTAAACCAGCAGGAGAAAACTTTCACTGAAGGGCTCTTATTATTTCAGGGTGCCTTAAGCTACTTATCTGGAACATGCCTCGGCTACAAACCATGGAGTTTGAGCACCTGATCTCAGAGCTGCAGCTGCTAATGTGCAGATCTGACACGAACGTTCGCAGAAAGGCTCAATGTGTAATTTACCACTGTCACTGTGGACAACCAGAGCTTTGTCGAGACAGGGACTGGACGACTCCATCAATCAAACTGGGGGAGTGACTGTGCATGAGCTCTGTCTTTTGCAGGGACGTGTCATAACTTTGTCTTTGTCTGTCCCAGCAGTCCAAGAAGAAGGTGACTCCCTACCTCCTCTACTGTGTTTCAACGGCGGTCATCGGCTCGCTGCAGTTCGGCTACAACACCGGGGTCATCAATGCACCTGAGCAGGTGTGTGATGGCGTCCTGCTCGCCAAAAACGCTGAATAAATCCGTTTCGTTCTCCAAGAGCATGAACTTCCTCTCATGTCAGAGTTGAACACTTCACCGCCCTCGAGTGGGAACGTTCAAGACTCCACCGCCTCTAACGGTGCCATTCTTTTCTTTTCTTTATTTTTTCTCTGCTAGAAATTGCGAGTGTTTTTCAGTAATGTCTCGGCGGAGCGGTTCGGAGAGCCCCTTTCCCCGGGGTCCACCACCATGGTGTGGAGCTTCGCCGTGGCCATCTTCAGTGTTGGGGGCATGATCGGCTCCTTCTCTGTTGGAACTATGGTCAACGCCTTCGGCAGGTGAGGAGCCGAGGGGGTTTGTAGCTTTCATCGCACCCAGAGTGTTTGCATTTCTTTGCTTTGACAGGCATTTGGATAAATCATGGAATTGGAACTTCTCTGAAGCTAAAGCTTCTTTTGTTGCTTGATTCGTTTGTCTCATCATCATCAGGCGAAAGTCCATGCTGATCGCTAACATCCTGGCTGTGCTGGGCGGTGGTCTGATGGGACTGTCGTCTCTGGGTAAATCCTTCGAGATGGTCATCATCGGCCGGCTGATCATCGGTCTGTTCTGTGGCCTGTGCACCGGTCTGACACCCATGTATGTGGGTGAGATCTCCCCCACCGCTGTCCGAGGAGCCTTCGGCACGCTACATCAGCTGGGTGTGGTTATTGGCATCCTGGTGGCGCAGGTACACTTGTAGGGTTCGCTATTAAAGAAGTCCATATAAAAAAAAGCCAACATTAGCTTTAGTTATGACTTCATTCCTTGATTTTTGTGTTTTAGATCTTTGGCCTGGAGTCTCTGCTGGGTTCAGATGATCTGTGGCCCGTGCTGCTCGCCCTCACTGTCCTGCCAGCCATACTGCAGACTATCATGCTGCCCTTCTGCCCCGAAAGCCCTCGATACCTCCTCATCAACCTCAACCAGGAGGAAGAGGCAAGAAAAGGTTCGTCAAAACTTCCCTCACGTATCAAAGACACGCGATGACATCATCTTCAACTTTAGCCTGTGTTTTATGGAGAGTCCGAAGTGGAGCTTTTCAAAGCGTGTGCAGACAGATGAGAAAAGCTGCTGGTCACCACATGGCAATAATCTGAGAGTTCAGGTTGCCGTGGCGACGTGAGGTTCAGCTTTGTCTCCAGCTCAGATTTGAAACTGACTGAAAGTCATAACTCCTAATGACTTTCTTGTCCTAATGACACGGTTTTGGCACCCTGAGATGTTCGCACGCACATCCGTGTGACATTTGTGTTTCTGGTGTAAAAAAAAAAAAAGTGAGCAGACAAGTGAGTTAAAAATACAAAGAGAAACTTCTGTTTTTCTGTGGAACGTCTGCTCTCGTTTTCTCTTGGGGTCTATGTGGCGGTTGGGTGTTTTCTTGGAGGCTTCTGGTGCAACAAGTACCAGTCTGTTGGCTTAGAAACTCGTTTTCCAACTTACCCTCCAAAAATCGTACCTATTCATTGTGTTTTACTGATGAGTTAACAAAGAAAAACAAAAACAGTATGATGACTTTTCTTCAATCCTTCTTCCTCGTGCAGCACTGGAACGCCTGCGCGGCTGTGAAGACGTGGACGATGACGTTCAGGAGATGAAGGAAGAAGGGATGAAGATGGCTATGGAAAAGAAAGTGACCGTGCTCGAGCTCTTCCGCTCGCCGAACTATCGTCAACCGATCGTCATCGCCATCATCCTGCAGCTCTCTCAGCAGCTGTCCGGCATCAACGCCGTGAGTGTCCTTCGTATTCTGTGAAAAAAGCGATGTAACATGATCAGTGCGGATCGAGGGAAAGATCCTTAAACTCACACAGGAGATTTAATGTCACTGATGTTTCTGATAAGTTGAAGAAGAGGAATGTTTCTTGGCTCAAGGAACGGTTTGATTGGAAAATCACGTGGACATTTATGAAATGTACATTGACATTTGAAATGAACATTGCATTAGTAATTAAAATTCTAATTAGAAACATGAAACTAAAAATATAACACAAGTCTTGCTAAATAAAGACAAGTCAAAAGTGAATAGAAAATATTATGTGCAGTGAATAATGTCCACAAGGACACAAGGTCTCAAAACCATAAAGAGATAATTTATGTCTTTTGGTGTGGGGTTCCAACGACATGTCAGGAACAATTAATATTCTGCTTGTTGTAGATAGATCGTTTTAAATAAGCCAGGCTTAATTCTGACCAGATTGCCAAGCTAAAGGTTAGTCCGAGCAGGAACAAGACCAAAGTGGATTACTAAGAACAACTGCTGCCCCATAAATATCAGAGTGGTTCATCCACTATTTTACAAAACCTTACGTTGCTGTCAATTTGTCATTACACATGTATTTTGGCAGAAACATAGTTTTCCTGAGTGCGTTCAAAACTATTCAGAAAGTGTTAGCTTAGCTAGCTGGTCCTGCTGCTATCTAGGCTACGCTTACTAATACTGTAACTTAAAATTACTTTTAAATCAGTGTAATGTGAAACTAAGTGTAATGGTTTATAAAGTTTGCAAGAACAGTTATACATTCTTTTAGACTGGGGTTCTTTTGAGACTGTAGAAATTTGTTTTGGTCCTAGCTTCACTTGGGCTAGCTGTGTTAGCTTGTCAGTTCATCAGAATCAGTTTTATTATCATAATTGTACCAAGATACAGTGAGATTATGTTCGTACAGTCGTCTGAAAGATGTGAAGTGCACATTGCTGCTGCTACAAGAGTGCAGCCTCCTATCCTTTTATCAGAACACTTTTTTTTTTTAGATAGAAAATGGTAAAAAAGGCCATGAGGATGGATAGTGGTATTACAAAAAAATATTTTTTCACATCTTTTCTTCAACCCTTCTTCAAACGATTTAAGACATCAAAAACTCTACCAGCAAGCACATTTATAAAGACATTACATATGCATTAGACGTCAAGACAGTGTGTCCATGAAGCACTTCCAGACAGGCCATGGTCCTGAAAAGATGTTGGTCAGTCAGCAGTTCTGATAAGCCTGCACAGAAGTTCTCATGGAAGGGAGGGTGTTGTGAAAGACAAAAGCTTTTTCCTTACTTTACCCATGTCCCAGGAGAAATTTGATAGTCGGCCTGCTTTCAAGGCCAAATGGGGGAGTCAGATTCAGATAAGCCACAATTGCTGATTTTCTTCAGGCAGACTGTTTTTTTCTTGTCATCCTTAGTCCTGATGGTACGTTCAAGATCCAAAGTGGCCAGATTTATGGGCATTCCACTGATCCGCGCTATGAGCCTCATTCATTCAGAGCTAAAGGCCTCTTCTCCAAACTGGAGTCATTGAAAGGGCCATCTATCACATTTACAGTGTTTATTTACAAGTGATGTGCAGTAAGTCAGGGAGGAGGCTGGAACCCTGAAGAGCAAAGAAATGATTAGAGCGCTTGTAGTCAAGGGTGATAATGTAATTGCTGATCTTTCTTATGATGGAGGTCGGGGTCAGATGTAGGGAGAGCTGACCCAAATGATTCCGGGCGAAGGAAGAGTATGTCTGAACAATGGCAGGCATTAGGCAAGTGGTAAGAAGGTGTGGAGGCAGCTGAAGAGGCACAGAGGAGCTCAAGGTCCACAGAGGAGGATTCAGGAAATGGGAAAACATCAAGGGTTAACCACTGGAGGCACAGAGAGAAATACAAAATCGTTAATATTTGTTTTTAGACATGCATAAATGCTAGAACAAGATACCGTTGGTAGGTAATGCTCCAGCGCTGCCTGAATGTCTTCTGCAGCCTTTTATGCTCCTCATGCTCTACAGGTGTTGCTGGTTAGAGTCTGGCTGATGATGCAGGAGCTGGCAGAGCATAACTCCCACATTACTAATTATTTCCAGTATTACAAAGCATTTACGTATACTGTACTTTTACAATATCCAGTGCCTTTGCTTTTAGTGGGAAGAGAGGGAAACTAAAGTAATTTGTGACTAGCTAAATGACAATCTCACAAATCAGCTAAAAAGAAACAAAAGCAATGAACTAAATCATTATTTTCCTATACAGGAAATTTCAAAAGTATGTTTTAGGGATGCACTTTATTATCGGCATGGCATCGGTATCAAGCGATATTAGCAATAAAGTTAAATATTGGACATGGGCCAGTCCATCAAATAATTCACTGATATAAAAGGCACTGTTTTTTTAATATACAAAGTACTGTATATTATATATTTATATAGTGTTACATCATTTTTAGCCTCCTTTTTGGCATCTGCATTTGGTAGCAGGCCAAATTGACAAAGACCATGCAGAATAATGTAGTATTTTAATTCCAGAGCAGAGAAAGCTATGTAATGTCTGGTCTAGGGAAAAATATCGTTATCGGCCAAATAAGTTTTAACATATCGGCATATTGGATATCGTCCAAAAACCCAATATCTTGCATCCCTAGTATGTTTGATTAGTTCAAACAATTTTTTTTTCCTTTTCTCTTTTCAGGTCTTCTATTACTCCACAGGCATTTTTAAAGATGCTGGTGTAACTCAACCCATCTACGCCACCATAGGAGCTGGGGTCGTCAACACTGTGTTTACAGTCGTCTCTGTAAGTGTCTGCACAGACAGAGTTACTATAAACAAATTCCCCCCCCCCATTTCTTTTGCAAATTTATATTTGGTTTTATTTTCTGCACACCAGCTGTTTCTTGTTGAGCGGGCAGGACGAAGGACGTTGCACCTGGTTGGACTGGCAGGAATGGCCGTCAGCGCCCTCATCATGACTATCTCCTTGGCTTTAGTGGTGAGGACTTTTATTTAGCTTATTGTGCAAACAGTTGCTTCCATGTTACATTTTATTTTTCACTTTAACACGTTTCCATTCTTGTTTTTGTGCAGAAAACCAACCAGTCCTTGAGTTATCTGGCGATTGTGGCCGTTTTTGCCTTTGTTGCCAGTTTTGAGATGGGTCCTGGTCCCATCCCTTGGTTCATCGTCGCTGAGCTCTTCTCTCAGGGGCCTCGACCTGCTGCCATGGCCGTCTCCGGTTGCTCCAACTGGACAGCCAACTTCTTGGTTGGGCTGGGATTCCCAAAACTGGAGGTACTTTTAACACTGAGAAAATATATATATAAAAAAATTAAATTACATCCAACTTCCAGTTTGTTTCATTACAAATTTCTCTCTTTCTTTCAGGAGCTTTGTGGTCCATACGTGTTCCTCATCTTCATGGTCTTTCTCATCATATTCTTCATCTTCACCTACCTGAAAGTCCCTGAAACAAAAGGACGGACCTTTGACGACATTGCGCAGGGATTCGCTGCCGCACCCGCCCATTCCTTGGTGCCTGAGGCAGTGGTTGTCAACTCACCAACCAGTCCAGAACCAGTACCCATGTCCCCCACAGAGAAAGTACCCATGGTGGATCTTCCTTCAGAGAAACAATGAGTGACTGTTCCAAACGGAGAAAAGACAGACGACCTCATGTAAGAGTCCGAAACTACACCTGCCAGACACTGAAGAACAGCAGGACAGACTGTGGCTACAGATGTTTTAACCGTGTGCCTTCTTTAAAATTAAGGTGTTTCTAAAACTGAAGTATTTAACAAAACAATCCCAATTAGAATTCCTTTAGAAATTATAAATAAAACCCTGTAATCCTGCCTAAACTTAACTGTACCAGCCATGCTTAATGTTTAAGGATACTTTCAGTGCTGGCTTGCAGCGTCGTGCCTCATAAGAGGCTCAACATATGTTCAAGTTTTCAGCTGCCCTCAGTGGTGAAAGGTTGTCGGCTTTAGGGGGTTTATGTATTCAGGTCAAGCTTGAAAAGCCTGTTCTGGGTCCTGGTAGTTTGACCTAAAAAGACGGGACTCGCTGTTCTGCGGGTCTTAGTAAAACGCCCTGCTTCAAGTGGAAGGAAACAACAGTTTTTAGTTGGTTATATCCTTAACTATTGACTGAAAATTGATTTTTATTGCATTATATATCACATGAACGACTACAGACAGGAAAACTTTGTGCTAATAAAGAAGAGCAACAACTGTTCTGTAAAGTGCCTACAAGAAACCTGTGTATGAAGGTGAGAAAGATGAAGCAAAGCACTGCCTGGAAAGAAAACTGCTTTTTTTTTTTTTAAATTCAAACAAAAGCTTCTTGCCCTTCAGGATGTTACTGCAGGAGGCAATCAGAATGATCTCAAAACATAATAATAAAAAAAACAACTCAGGAGGTTCATATCTGTAAATATTAATATGTTATAGTTAATATAAAGTAAAATCATTTTCCATCATTGTACTTGAAAAAAAAGTCCACATTTGTTGTAAATGAGAACAGAAATTATAGTATCAAAAGATTAGAAAGTGACTTAGATCCTATAAAATAGTATTTAAATAGTTTCAAATGAGATGTTTTTAATTGTGTACAGAAGCACAAGTCCTGCAGTGGTGTTAACTAAAACACTAAATAATTTGTATTTATTTCAGTGGTTAACGCACACAAAGTGTCTTTAAAAGTGTCTTTAAAAGTGTTTGTCATTATTTAAGATCATGTGCACATATTATAGATTCTCAAGTCGCTGCATGTGGATCAGCTGTTTTAGCTCTTAAGGTGTCAGTAATTGTACCGTTTGATAAAAACGCCCTTTTCTTGTCTGAGCTCAGCCTCGTAATGAATATTTATATTAAATGTGTTTTTTTCCCACAGTCCTATGATGTCTCTGTTATTTTCCTTCCTGATGTTTCATTGCTATTATATAT
>JAVCKU010000047.1:10968568-10979154 GCA_032273985.1 Hypsolebias coamazonicus | reverse complement strand
GCACTGCCATCAGAAGAGTCCTCCTTGCGTTTTGGGAGCCATAATGAAGGGCTAATGAAGAGCTAATGGCCTACCAGCATGCTAGCGACGCCGTCCTCCTCCGTACAGTACGTATTCCTCCGCTGCTGCACTGCGTAACTGTATTATTCCGCCCCTGCGCCGCCGCGTCACGATGTTTAACATCATAAAACCGTCGTAAAACCGACGTAAAACCGACGTAAAACCGACGTAAAACCGACGTAAAACCGAACGTAAAACCGAACGTAACGTGAATAAGGGAAATGCCGTCATAACTACGAAACGCCGTAAGACGAGGACTATCTGTATCCCTCATTATAGGTTTAGGGTTGGATTTTGTGAAAATTATTAGGTTTCTTTTCTTTTTTTGTTCCTTAAACTTTGTTTTAAATGTTGCTTTGTTTTAAAAAAATCGCTTTCCAGTTATAGTTAATGCTTTTTTTAAATAATGCATTAAACAAACTCCCTGCAGAGTGATTCATCAGCCGGTGAATCGTGTCTGACTCTGTGAACGCAGCCTGTTGCTACCTGCTCCGTCCCTCTTTGTCAACTCTCCCGGCTTAAACACTGTTTGTTGCAGCTGCACCTTCATAACTCCTCTTGACATGTGCATGCTCATTTCTGAAATCACACTAATCCCTGTCCTTCCTGCTCCCTTCCTTTCCGTCTTGGCATTTCCCTCACGCTGTGGTCGTTTGTAATGAAGGTTTGGGCCTCATCGTTCCTTCTGTGAGGAGGAGCATCTGGAGCGGATAAAGAATGGGTGGCTAAGTGGACAAAGCGAATCTGACTGCTCCTCCGGTCGCTGTGGGAACAGCGTTGTGAAAGTGTGTGCATTCAGCGGTTAGCCGTACTCTTTATTTACTCTGGCCTAATTTAAACTTGCACTCCTTTTGTTTTGCTTTCGTCAGTGTCACCCATGAAGTACTCAGCTGAGGGTTTGGAAGAGCTCTGGGAGAGGTGTAAAGCAGCATACATCTGTTGTCAAGAGGTGCAACATGGGCGACGGGGCTACACTTAGCAGAGAAGAGGGTGTCAGTGCACGCTTGGCCACGCAGCGAGGGAAGGTGTTGGACACGGCTGCGAGTGCTGAGAGCCGAAAGAGAGGGTCATTCAGCTGAAGTGAGCTCTCGAGCTGCAGAGGGGACAGTCGTAAAGTGATGCAGCAGGTCATGTAAAAGAGCATTTACACCCACAGCGTGGACGGAGTTATTCACATGCACAAGCACAATCACATCACCCTCTCTTTTCACATCCGTCCCATCTTTCCTGCCTCAGACGCTCTTCGCAAACAAGCAGCATCCGTCGGCTGCCGTCGCTTTTTGGACAAAGAATACACCCATTTAAGAAGCGTATGGGGCGGATGAGAGGTGGAGCGGTTAATCGAGCGGAGTTGAGGCAAAGCGAGGAGAAAGCCGCCGTGCACTCAGGTTCATATCGCCGACTCAGCACTCGCTCAAACTCGAGGGGACAAACTTTGAGTGTTTCTCAGATGGCAGCGACGCTGCGGTGGGACGAGTTAAATAAAGGAGCTTTTACCGCCATGTTTACCTGCCACTTAAATGTCTCCCTTCTTTCTGTGCACGATGGTCTTGCAGATGCAGGAGGGCCGTGACCCCCCCATCGCCACACACACACACACACCTCCTGCAGCTTGAACTGGTCTCTTAAAGGTGTGCAGCACTTAACTTAGCATGTCAGTGTGAATTATTCAGCGTGCTTAAAGTCACACAATGAGACGTGCATGAGCGCCCCTCCTTGTAATCCTCCTGTACAGATCGAAGCCGGGGGAAAACGAGCAGACGTGACAAGACGACTTTGGTCCCCTTAAGAAATTAAATGGTAGTGGGGGGGGTGGTATAAATATTAATGTCAAAATTGTTTGTCTTTTTTTTATGCATGGCTGTGCCTGAGGGCTGAAGGAATCTGGAATGACACATTTCAGCTACCCGTGTGCATTTTAGCTGATGTAAAAAAGGATGATGCTTAATAAGGTCACAGAGCGTGATCCGTGAGCGTATCTGGTTCATGCACGACATGTTTATCTGTAATCCCAACTTACTCTGCACATACTGACGCTTTTATACTTAAAGACCCAGCAAAAGGAATGCATGTCGCCCGCCACCTTTGATGCCAGAGTTTGAAACTATGATCATTTCGTGATGAGATGAAGCTGCAGCTGCTTTTGGTCCAACTTTGGAATTAACATGCACAATATGAAGAGATGTGCTCAGAGCATGAGTTGGGAATGACTCTCAGCTACTACCACAAGGTCCAAACATTGTCCGCCTTTGTCTGCAGGCAGCAGGACTTGCCTTTCGTACATGAACAGCTTCAACATCCGCAGTTTAAAATAGTGCTGCGTATTAAATACTGGTTTAGTGTGTTTGGACGTCTCAGGGCAGCTGATTTTATCCTGGTTGCGTTTGCGGTTCCACTCCCCGCTACACACACAAAATGAATTGTTCTGAAGCACCGTGGCCGCACAAACCTAAGATGTCACAGTCCATTTGTATTCTTGTCCCGATACGATTCCTATCAGCCCAAATCCTGGAGGACGTCCATGGAAAATGTGCGCCTGTAATGAGATTGACATAAAGACGAGGCGGCGGGTGAAAACAGGCAGACTGACTGGAGGAATGAAGGCTTGGAGGACACGTTTGTGGGTTATCCATCTGTGAGCATAATCCTGAAAATAAATAAATAAATAAACTGCTTACAGAACAGCCGGAGAGCAGAGAGGTGGAGGCGAAAAGACACAAGAGCTATCGTGTGCATTTTGTTTGACTCCTTAAGACAGGAAGCAGAGATCGGTGCATGTCTGAACTACGTTTCCCTGCAGGTCACTGTTGTTTCTATGGGATTCTTGAATCTCACTGAATAATTCTGCTGCCTTTGTCTGGTTGTTTGGAAGCAAAGCAAAGCTGAGAGGTATTAAATGGGAAGGAAAGCCTAGAAATATCACAACAATGAGAGGAGTTATTCATTTATAAAGAAAACGATGGCTCCTCCCTCTCACAGCGGCATGTCGGTGCAAATGCGTCTCCAGCTCTTTGGGTGATTAGCGCCCTGTGTTTTCCCTCCATTAACTCCATCTGTGCAGGCACCCAGACCTGAAGTCGGATTTTCTTCGCCGTCTCCGAGTGCACGGCAAACTTTGGCGTGCATTCAGTCGGCAGTCCAGACTGTGCCAGACTAAAAGAAGAGCAGCAACCACGGTTCAGAAATACTAATGGAAAATTCAAGGGCCTTCAGCTCCGTGTGGGAAGCTGCCATGTGTCAGCGTGCAGCACTTAACATAAAGTCGCTTTCTCTGTGTGTGTGCTTCGTTGCCAACAGGTTTTTTTTTTTTTTAAGCACTCAAAACCCAAAAGCAAATTAAAGGAAAAACACACTCCAGCATAAACGTGTTTGGCTTTATTTCTATTTTTACTTTCTCGGTTCAGAGGAAACAAGCCAATACTGTATACAGTATCTGCTGCAAAACTGGAACACTGATCATATCGATCAAACAAAAGAAGGATTTCTTCAAATCTACATCTTTCTTCAACCCATACTCTGAAAAACAAACACACACTAATGTGGAATATTATTTTATTCACAATGGGGCACAGGAAACATATCAAATGTTTTAAGGAATTGTACAGCTTTTTTGGAAATTAAGGTAATTTAGATTTTTATGGCAGCAACATAAGAGGACGGGGCCAAGAAAAGGTTGTAAAAGTGTGGAAACAGCTGGAGGAGCATCTGGCAACTAATTTGAATCATTTGCAACAGGTCAAAAAGAGGACTGGATATAAAAAGAGCATTTTTACAGAGGCTGAATCTCTCAGAAGTAAAGATGGGCAGAGGTTTAGAGATAAACTGCATCTAAAAATGGCAACATTTCAGAATAATGCTCCTCAAAAATATATAAACAAAACAAACGTCTTTAATTATCTAATTATCTACAGTTCAAAATATCATCAAAAGATTTTTAAAAAATCTCTGACGAGAGGGAAAGTCAACTCGATGTTCATGATCTTTGGGCCCTCGGGGGCCGCTGCCTTAAAAATAGGTCTGATTCCGTTCTGAACATCACTGCGTGGGCTCAGAGCACTTCCATTATTCAATGTCAGTAAACACAGCTCAGCGGGCCAGCAACTAATGCAGGCTAAAGCTCTATCATGCAAAGAAGAAGCCAAAGGTGAAAAATATCCAGAAAACCCAAAGACTGAGGCAAAGTGGAAAACTGTTCTGTTGTCAGACACATCAAAATTTAAAACGTCCACATCCTTTGTACTAAAAAGGGAACAACTGTTATCAGCGCACAAAGTACTGCCTCGCTATTGATATAGAGGTGCATTAGTGTCTGTAGCTGCTACACTTTTGGAAATCAATGCAGATCAGTACACAGAGCAGGGGTCTGCAATATGTGGCTCTAGAGGCACATGTGGCTCTTTGGTTCCTCCATAACGGCTCTTTCAAGCTTTGACTAAAAGTAACATAAAACAGAAGTTTATTGGTTATTACACAAACAACAAAAAAGGGCTAGTTTTAGCTGTTTTCATGTCATTTCTTTGGCAAATACTCACTTTATCTTTTTGCTTTATTTCTATACTTAACTTTTTTCCCACAATAAAAAAAATACATAGGTCTGCATAACTCGTGTTTTTTTTTTTTTTTTTTTAATAATTAAAAAAAAATCCCCACCTGTTTACAAGAGTCTGGGCTTTTCATTTGTCTTAAATTGTAATAATATCAATAAATGTTAAAAATAATTAGATATTTTTAGCTTTATAATGTCACCCCTACTGGCCGGAAAAGTCTCCTTCAACAAACTTAAAGTGGCCCATGGGCCACCAGTTGATAACAGTTGTAGCAGGTTGTTGCGGCTCTGGACACATTGAATTTAGTGAATGAAGGTGTAAAAATGGCTCTTTTGATTATATAAATGTTGCAGACCCCTGACAGACAGGATTCAGAACACCTTTTTTCAAGGAAGTCCTTGTGTGTTTCAGCACACGGCAGAGCGCATCCATTCCAGCAGCATGGCTTCAAGGTGGAAGAGTCCAGGTGCTGAAGTGACCCGCTTACAGTCCAGAACTCTGATCAGTTGAAAGCATTTTGTGCACCGTGGATCAAAAAAATCCAACCAAAGAGATTGAACAGCTAGAACCTAACATCCATCCTCTAAACACTCGGGCATCTGGTCTCTTCATTCAACCTTTATTTATAAAGGTTAGTCTCATTTAGTCTCAAAGAGACCTGTTTTAGACAGATAACATAAAGACAACAATAAAGAGCCATAAAATGCATATAAAATGAAACGTAAATAAACGTGGTGTTATAAAACAAAATAAGATCAAGCTACATCATGAAACGAGGTAAATTTGCGTTGATTTTCGCCATGAACTTAGCAGTTGTTTGAATTCCCTTATCGAGGTCAAAGTCGAGAGCTTCAGATCTTTTTGCAAGCTGTTCCACCAAACAGGAGCAGAGTAAGAGAAGGCCCGTTTGACAAGTTTGGTCCACACTGAGGGGACGCTGCAGGTAATGATAAGGATGATATGAAAGAACGAAAGCTGAAAGCTAAAAGGAGTAGGATAGAAACTAAAAGTAGCAAAACAAAACTATTCATTTCATACCCATCTGCTCACAACAGACTCATGTTTAGGCTGCTGTTTAATATAATGCATTATTTTACATTATTAGTGTTTAGCATATATCTTAGATCCTTGTATACTGTTTCTTTTTATACTTTATATCTTTGCTATTTTTGGGTATAACTGGGACATTGAGTACACAATTTCATTCCACCTCATGTACCACATGTGATGCAAATGACAAGAAAGAGACTTGAACCAAAATCTAAAAGCCAAAAAAGTGCAGAAATGCAGAAGCTAAAAAAGCTAAATTGAAGTCAAATACTCTACTGAAAATAGGTAAATGTTAGCTAAAAGGGCTTTAAAAGGAGCAAATAGTAGCTAAAAATAAAATAAGCGCATTAGTACGGTAGTTAAAGTTAAAATTAGCAAAAGAACATCTAAAAATGTTAAAGAATTGGAAGGGTAGCAAAAATGAGCAGAATAGTAGTTAAAAGTTACAAATAGCTAAATGTTAGCTAAAAAGGAACAGAACAGTAGGTAGAACCTAAAAGTGGCTGAACATAAAAGGAGCATAATGTTAGCTAAAAGATAACTCAAAGCTAAAAGTAGCATAAGAGGAATATACAGAAAGAAGATTAAAGAGAATATTTCTCTCAGTGTGTTTACATGGTTTTATATTTTTAACTACGTCCTCATGTGCACCGTTATACATTAAAACCTTCAGCTGATTCAGGAGATGGCGGCTTTGAAATCAGTTTTAATAACTAATATTTTTATGATTATTTAACTCTATTTATAAAAAAGATCCCCCCTCGGTTTTTCACCACTTTGTTTCCAGAGCCTTCCTGTTAAGCATTGAATCACGCATTAGCAGCTAAAAGCTAACGGTGGTTAGCTGTGTCCCAGCCACAGCCTAAAGAGGTGCACACTTCACTTCAGCTCCTGGATGTTTCCACACTGTTGATAAGAGAGGAGGGGATTCTTCTCATTGCATTCTGTTTGTATTCATATTTTACACGTCCAGACTTTTTTATTTTTTTGAGTGGGGGTGATTGGAGTTGTACAAAACTGTAGGTGCCGTGGCCTTTTGAAGCTCAAAAACATGTCCTTTAATCACGCTGCTCCATCGGGTCAGTCAGTTTAAAATTCTCTAAAGCCCAGAACGTTGTGGAGACAAACATCATCGCTCAGAATAAGATATCAGCTGTGACAGATGCACACAGCTGGAGCTTGGCCTAATTTTAATGCCAGTGAGGGCGGAGGGAATAAAAAAAAAATTTAACAGAATTTTAGACGAAATCTGCTCCTGTTCCACCGATAACTTCCAACTTTTCGAGCAAAAGAAAAGTCTGGTAAAATGTAAAATCCCCTTGAAAAAGAATACGTAAAACCTCAACTTCAGCTCCTCCAGAAAATATCTTCTGATGACAGATTCTGTTTCTCGCACTGTTTGTCAGTGACACTGTGGCGAATCGAACAGAAAGCTGTGCACGTCGAGTCTGTTGTTGTTGTTTCTCATCCCTCGTCTCTGTTTTCTCTGCTTCTTCACCACGCAGTGATGCTGCTGGACACCACCGAGGCCACCTCAGAGCTGGGCTGGACCACCTATCCAGACACCGGGGTAAGCAGATTAATCAGCGTGTCGAGACATTAAAGCGTCTGCGTTAGAAGGCGAGAAAAATGTGTTGTAACACGCGGATGTGATTAAATGTGAAGTAAGAATCACATTGTGCAATGAGCTTCATGGTGCGAAGGCTTTAAACTCGGTGGAGTGTAAAGTATCACACAGTTTGTTTGTTTTTTACAGACACTAATTTACCTGATAAAGCTCAATGGGAAATTTATGAACAATAAATATCTTACCTGTTGCAGATAGCTCTTTGAGCAGACTCAGTTTGGAGGATTAGAGTTTAAATCTGATGAGTTTACTGAGCTGAAAGCTAATCTGAGAGGTAACGAGACCAAAGTGGACAAGTGTCACTTCAAAACAATGATCTCAGTCATTTCAGCGCTGTTGAGCGCGGTTTTACATCACAGCACATTTACACGTTTCAGCTTGACTTAATGAGCCCCAGAAGAGCAGTGACATCATCCAGCCAGATGCTTTTAGTGCAGCTGAGGGCTGAAAGAAAACACAGAGGCAGCGTTGCCAGATGGGAAATGACGACGTATCAAACGGTTGCTTTAAAATCATCGTAATTTGACACAAGCCGTCGCACGTGCTGCGTGAGCTGAGCGAGGGTGGGCTTTCTCGCTTGGGGAGGAGTGCACTTTTACCTACCAGTGGTGGGGTGGGGGGGTTAAGACAAGGTGCTTCCATGTGCATGGGTAAACATGCACATGGAAGAAAGGGAAGGTGGCTTGCTTGCCTGGCGAGGATACACTCTACTAAACTGCTCATGGGGCCACAGTTACTGAAAGCCAAGAGCTCAGGGGCCGGACATCCAGCAGTTATTGTCATTAAATAAGTTTGTCTAATGGTTTAAAATCTAGTTTTATTTAAAAATGAACCCATCGTTGGTCCAAACTGACCTTACCTGTGGGAATGATTTGACCTCTGAGCCACTACTTGAATAGCTCTGGTCTAGCTGGTTGGATCTGACTTTCTGCTGACATGTTAGTGTTACATAAGCATGATAATTATTGTTTATCTGGCAACACAGAGGGGACCGAGCTCCTAGACTCTGTAACCACTTGCGGTTTGTGCAACAGTTTATACAATATGTTAAATCCTGTTTGAAAACTCACCTTTTTAATGTCAGCTTTTAGTCTCAGCAGGTCTTTATGTTATGTTTCCCTATTTGAGCCTGTTTTCTGTTTTACTGAATTTTCGTTGAGTTTTTTCCTGTTTCCCCTCATTAACTTCAAGCCCTTTGCTCCACCTTGTTGTTTTTTAACTGACTTGTTGAACTGAATCCTTTGGTCGTTTGGGAACTCAGTGGTAGCAGCTAGCTGTGGCATTTCCTGTGCAGTTTGGAGCTAAAAAAAAAAAATCAAAATATTCTTGTCAGAATAACCGACTGTCTCGATCTGTGTTTTCGACTTATTGTTGATTAATTTTTTATATGGTGCATTAAAACTATAGTGTATTTTTGGTTTTATATTTCCTTTTATGTTTGTTAATTCTGTTTCCCATTAGTTAGTTTTTACCTCTCTGTTTTTCCAGTTGTCCTCTGTCTCTTCTGTCACAGCTGCAGCCACTTAGCGCATTAGTCTCAATAGTTGCTTTACCTTCATTTACTCCTCAGTGGAGCACTATGTGTTCACACACCTTCTCAGTGTTCTCCTCCAGTGTTTTCAGTAAACAGTTTACTACAACGCCACCACACTGATTTATTAAATAAAGTTCAGTGTTTACTTTTACTCACACTCCGGATGTCGATCTGCATTTTCTGGATCCAACCTCATACAACTGTGACAATGACAGTGATGTAAAAGTTGAGATTTTTTTTTTAATTTTAATTAAACTTTTCAAATTATCAATCAATCAATCAACTTTATTTATATGGCACATTTTAAAAGCCACAGTGGTAACCAAAGTGCTGTACAACAACACAAAAAGATAGATTATAGATAGATTTTCATTTTTTCATTTACCCTTTATTTATCCAGGTAGTCTCATTGAGCCACGAGAACTCATTTTCAAGAGAGACCTGTTAGGGAGCGTATAAATAAATCATAATAGATAGATAAATTAGATTAGATAAATTATTGTTTTCTATTTTTATGTTTAGGACAGCTGCAATCCAATTTGGTTGCTCAAACTAACCAATAGTTTGTCAATTAAACTTTTTTTTTCTAAATAAGATCAGTCAAAAAGCTATCTGAAACAAGTAAGATAGTAACTGTTTGCGATCTCACTTTAAAATACCTGGAGTCTTGCAGTAACACCTGTTACTGTGCGGGCTTTAATGTTTTGTGGCTCGTCCTGAACATTCATAAAAGCCATTGATCTTCTTTTGTTACTTGGACAATTCAGCTTTTTGCTTCAGTCGAGCAGCAGATTGCGTGACAGCCTGGCAGACGCACGTGTTGTGTTTCCTGCAGGATCAGTGAGAGAAACAAGTGACTTTACAGAGCTGCCATCGGTTGTGTAATTGCAGATATGAGAGACTTTTTTTAATTATAAACAAGCAAAAAAAAAGAGTGAGACTCATCCGTTGCTGCTGTAGCTACAGATGTCTTTTCATTTCTGCACTGAACAGCTCATCCTTTATCCTATATCTAACCATAAACATTATGTGGACAGATTTGGTTAATCTGCCTGTCAGTGTATTATTGTCTGCAATAAGATATAAAACCCACGTAGACGTGACGGCCTGTTGATATATGATGGACACATAAACAGACTGTTAGAGTCTTTTCTAAACAGGCACAATTACACGCAGATTAAAAAAATAATAATAATCTAAACGTCCATCGTAATAGTTTTGTTTTCCGGCCCATTTCTTCCGGTCACCATGATTACAGTAATTGAAACGTGCTGCAGACTTTCTGCTGCATTCCTTCCTGAGCTGCAGCGGGTGGCACAGCGGGCCGTGTCAGGAAGGGCAGCCCGCGGGTGACCCCACCGGTCTCTCTTGTAAATGAGTCCTCGAGGCTCAATGAGATTAACCTGCCTAAATAAAGGTTGAATGAAAAAATTACTGTATTATTACTGCTATTATTACTGAATTATTAATATTACTACTACTGTACATTATTATCCATTCATCCATTATCTTTTACCTGCTTCTTCCATTTTGGGTCACGGGGTTGTCGGTGCCCATGTCCAGCAATCACTGTGCGAGGGGCGGGGGACAACCTGGACAGGTCTCCAGTCCATCACAGGGACACAGAGACAAACGAGACAAACAAACATTTACTCTCTCACTCACACCTAGGGACAATTTACAGTTACCATTCAGCCTAACATGTATGTTTTTGGTCTGTGGGAGGAAACTGGAGTACCTGGAGAAAACCCACACATGCACGGAGAGA
>JAVCKU010000047.1:10946244-10959673 GCA_032273985.1 Hypsolebias coamazonicus | reverse complement strand
AAACTCTAGGAACCACAAGTAAGCCTGCAGTCTGAGAGTGAAGTGCTCTGTTAGGAAAATATGGAACAATAAGATCTGTAATATAAGATGGAGCTATGTTGTTGAGAGCTTTGTAGGTTATAAGTAACATTTTGAATTCAATTCTGAATTCAACAGGGAGCCAAAGGAGAGAAGCTAAAATTGGAGATATATTTTCTCTCCAAAAGTTAAGACTCTGGCAGCAGCATTTTGGATCAACTGAAGACTTTTTAAATAAGTATTCTGACACCCAGAGAACAAAACATTGCAATAGTCTAAGCAAAAGCTTGGACAAAACAACCAAGAGAGAAACAAGCAATTGCATGAGTTAACCAACACAATAAAATAAGATAACTTACAACGTTAAACAGGAAACAGATTAAAGCAAAACAAACAAAAAAAAATAAAACGATCAAGACAAGATGATAGTCACTGGTTTCTATTCTCAGAGAATGACTTCTGATAGTGGAATTTGCTGATCACTTAAAATTGTTGACCTTCGTGTCCTTTCATCCGTCAGTCCAGCAGCTGAGTCCAGCTTTCACTTTAGATGCCTGTTCTGTTCGAGACCATCCTCCGTCAGTAATCGGGGGGTGGGGGTTTGACCCCAGCTGGTTAAATTATAGGACTTCTTGGAAAAGCAATTAGTAAAGCTCGTGTCTGGCACAGATTTAACGAGGTTAGAGTTACAGTCTGGCCTGGCGGGGCATTAAGAGAGGAAGATAAAGACACTGGTAAGGAAGGAAAGTACAAATCTGTGGAAGGAGAAGAGCAGAGCGTCCATGCATTTATGGTCTTCCCTCAGGGGTCTCCTGCCTCTTACACTGGCCCTCGTGATGCCAGCTACTCCATTAATCACACTGATGTATCGCGGTCGTCTGGGAAGCAGAGAAAACAACCCAACTGTTGTCTCCGGCGTGTGTTTATGCAGCAAGACCTCTCATCACAACAGGACAAAGATGGTTTACCATTGTGTGCTGCATAAAACAACAAAAACCTTACATTTCTATCCACGTAAACTCAATGTATTAAGTCATAATTTTGGTTCTGAGTTTAAACAGTGAGAATGTTTTTTTTTATTATTTGAGTTCCCTTGTGTAAAACTCTTCAAGTGTATTGGTGGATAAAATACTTTTTAAACAGAGCTGCAATCATCCCTTCTTTAAAATAGCTAGAGAGCAACTCTTGTGAGGTAGCATGCGCTTATCCATCATACTTTCTCAAACTCACACTGAGCACCTCTCGGTCTGACGAAGCCTCTGAAACTCACACTTTCACACAATTTGACCAAGACTTGCTCACCTAAATGTGACCATTTTTACCATTCATTCAACCTTTATTTATACAGGTTAATCCCATTGAGCCTCAGGGACTCATTACAAGAGAGACATGAATTTTAACAAAGAGTGATGGCAACAGTGGACAACAAAGACAACAATAGATAATCATAAAGGATGCATACAAATTGAGAATAACAAGTGGAAATAAAATGATATTTACAAGAAAATGTAACCAAAAAGAAAGAAAAAAAAAAACAGCTAGGACCAGCTACCATCTGAAAAGCTCTATAAGCAACTGTGTCCTTCGTCAGGGGAACACAGCATCTTTCCACAGGAAGGCCCAAAAGTTTCAATTCCTCTGTTTTTCATGCAGGTACACCATCGATCGGCTCACGGACATGGACCGAGTGTTCAACGTCCATGCGGGGAATGGGTCGGTGTTCATCCTCAGGGACCTGGACCGGGAGGAGCATGCCTGGCACAACATTTCTGTCATCGCCACAGAGTTCAGTAAGTGCAAACAGCTTGATGGGCAGCAGACCACTCTGTCTGAGCACTGCATAATCTCTGATTCTTACAGCCAAATGGGACTTTTGGAATTAATAGTTATCTATGAATGTCAAAGTGAAAAGTTGGCTTGGAGCTGGTGTTTCTCTTCCAGCTCAGAGAGGCACTCGTATGAGTCTGGAAAAAGAAAAAGTCCAGTTTACCGGAAATTTACTCCCACAACTTCATTACAATGTATATTTTTATTATTGTTTTTTATTAGCAGCTTTTAATTTAAAACTATTTTCAAACTTAACACTGGCTTAATCTTAGTCTATAATTAGAGTAAATTCGAACATACTTTGTAAAAATACTTACTTATTTGGTCATTCCCTCCCAATTTTAATCTTTTCTAATTAACTTCATGTCCCTTGTTTTTCTGTCAATAAGACTTCAATGTTCTGCAGAGATTTCCATCCAGTCTTCTAATTAACAGTGTCTTAACAGATTAAAAACTAAATATATTTGCAATAAAAAGCTTCTGATTTGTCGTTGAAGTGATTTCCTGCCTAACATGCTATTATTTATTTAAATACATAATTTGATTTAGGTATAATTAGTTTGCCTGGAGACAGAGCTATAGTTGCACACATGTTCTGTGTCACACATGTTAAGTAACAATTATTCATGTGAAGTGATCGTGTCCACCTTTGTGTTTCCCAGACAACCCGCGACAAATAAGCCGAGTGCCCGTGTACATCAGAGTGCTGGACATCAACGACAACGCTCCAACCTTTGCCACCAATTACGAGACGTTCGTGTGTGAAAACGCCAAGGCTAATCAGGTTGGTTGTTTGTGAACATAAAGCCATCACCATGGTTTCATCTGGTCCTCTGAGTTAGGGATTATCTGCCCAATTAGCAGGCCTCGGAGAGAATTTGCAACTCAGTCACGTGTTTTAAGCTTCTAGATGGCTGTTTGACAGAAACGTTCTTTCTTCAAATAGAAATATAAAAGAAGATCCACAAAGTCATACAACAGATTTACTTTGTCATATTATCATAAAAGGTTAAGTGTAGTTGTGTGGAGTTGATATGAGTAGCAAGCATCTTAGCTGCATTAGACAGATGTTAGAGTGATTAAGTTTGGAGATGAAATAAGTGTTTGCTAACAGCTAACAACTTTTCAAGCTAACTGGTATCCAAGCTAACCACTACAAAAACAAAATGCTGCTTTACTCAACAGCTATTCAAGCTAAAAGCTACCCAAGCTATCAGCTATTTATACTAAAATCTACTGGCCGTCATTGACAGCTGGCTGCTATTTTAGCTAAATGCTCAAGTAAGATGACCAGATTTCTGAAATTAAATCTGGGGATATTTCCAGCTCGGAGACCAAAAATAATAAAATGTTATCAAGATGAAATGAAGCAAGGGGAACAGTTACGGTTTCATTTATTTTAAAATATTTATTCATGTTTAAACAATAAAAATCACATGTAGCAGCAGGAATGTGTCTATCCACACTGTTAGCATTTCCTAAGAGTAATAAAACAAATAAAGTAATAGTAGTAGGAATAGAGCACTAAAACTGTGGGGGGAGGCAAGGGTGTATACTAATGTACTGCATGTGCACGTTTGTGCATGAATGTGAACATGTTCATACAGTGGTGCTTGAAGTTTGTGAACTCTTTGTAATTGTCTATATTTCTGCATAAATATGACCTAAAACATCATCAGATTTTCACACAAGTCTTAAAAGTAGATAAAGAGAACCTCGTTAAACAACTGAAACACAAATATTATGTTTGGTCATTTATTTATTGAGGAAAATGATCCAGTGTTACATATTTGTGAGTGATAAAAGTATGTGAAGCTCTAGGATTAGTAGTTAATTTGAAGGTGAAATTAGAGTCAGGTGTTTTTAATCAATGCGATGATGATCAGGTGTGAGTGGGCACCCAGTTTTATTTAAAGAACAGGGATCTATCCATTGGCATCCGAAGCATTTGTAATGTTGGCGGGGGACACACTAGTGGGGAGTCTGGGGGTCCTCCCCCAGAACATTTTCAATAAAGTAGATGCCATTTCCTGCAATCTGGTGTATTTTAACAGGGTGTTATACCTATATATTGACCTACATAAGTGAACACCTGATTCAGTTACTATTTTAAAGAGCAACAAGAAGTACCCTGACCAACAGCTCTCCTTGTGTGAATAGAGCACACTCTGCTTCTCTCATGCATCCTAACACCAACTTTTGGTGCTAACGTAGCGCTAAGCTAGCGGCGTGTAATACAGACACGTTAGCTAAGTTGCTACAGACGTAATGCTCCGCTTCTGTCACGCATCCTAACCCCACCATCCTGGTCAACAACTGCAGGCACTAACATAGTGCTAAGCTAGTGTGCAACACCAAGGTTTCTCCCCCTCCTCCCCCCACCCCCCATCCACAATAAACCCTGAAGAGATGAGCGCCCTGCCAAGCCAAGTGACAGAGGAGAAACACTTCATATCGAGTGTTGAGTTGTTATAGGTAACCAGGAAAACCTGGAGAGGACTTTTAGTGGTTTGCGTATTTGCCTATTAATCAAGTGGAATGAATTTGTTCACGTAGAAATAGGAACAGCGCTGGTTGAACTAATATTTCATGGTAAATGTGTGGGGGTGGGGGTTTCCAAATGAATAGTTTTTAAATGTGAGGGGTACACATCCCTACAGTTGATGCGACTCCTATGGCTCTGGGGCTAACGTAAAAAAAAAAATTAGCTCTGGCGCTAACGTGAAAGCTGAGTCATTTCTGCATTCTCCTTTCTGTCAACACACACTAGATCAAATTACTGTAAAGGGCTGAACGTCAGATAATGTCCTAAATTAACGTTCAAACTGAATGGAGCTTGCATCAAAACAGCTTGTCTACATCACTTAGCAAGAATGCATTGCAGCATAAATAAAATGGCAATGACCATGGTCAGTTATTTTTTAAAAATTACCCAAACTAAACAGCCTACAGTATTTTTCAGCCTCCTTTTCATAGCAGAAGTAATTTATCAGATAAGATCTATTGTTCTATTTGGAGGTCCCTTTAACATGAACCCCCACTGGGACCAGCAGAAACCTGTCAGCATTTATCCTCCTCACCATAGACTCATGTGGACAAAGGTGGTTGTAAGTTTTTACATTGTGTTTTTGTCTCTTTAGCCATCTAGTGGAGATAAGGAAACGAGGGAGGGCTGGGTGAAGATCGACACCATCGCAGCTGATAAAAGTTTCTCCAAAGTGGAACCCAGTTCACCTCACCAGTACCAACCGAACCGATACAGTCGCATCAACGTTAAGACACGTAGCTTTGCCCCACTCACACGTAATGGGTGAATATCTCTGTAATACATTTAGTTTCTTTTGTTTTTCCACTCCGAGAAGCTTGATCTTCACCTCTGACCTCTGTTTCAGATTTGTCTTGGCCATCGTCGACAGCGGAGCTTGCGTGTCCCTCATGGGGGTGTCCATCTTCTACCGGCGCTGTCAGGCCACCAGCCTCCACTTGGCGTCCTACCCAGCGACACCTTCGGGTGCGGAGCCTACCGCTCTGGTGCCTGTGACAGGGACCTGCGTCCCCCACAGTGAAGCACAGGGGGGCACTCCCCCTCGCATGCATTGCAACGCTGAAGGGGAGTGGATGGTCCCCGTCGGAGGATGTGTCTGCGACGAAGGACACGAGCCAAACATCAACGGATCTGCTTGCTTGTGTGAGTTCAGCCAACTGTAATGAGCTTGACCCTTAGAGTGAAATGTCACAGTTTAATTCAAAAAAATTATTCTCTAAATGATTGCATCAGAAGCTCAGATATCCCTTTTGTCGTCTGAGTAGGTCAAACATGGTGCATGGAGAAAAAATGGTTTGACATTTGAGAAAATACTCTCATTGGAATCTCCACTGCTTTAATGTCACTGCTTCTGGCAAAAAAAAAAAAAAAAAAAAATCACATTAGTACATCAGATACATTCACAATGTACTCTGAATATTCTTGGTTTTGTTCCCAGACTTAAAAATAAGTATTAACTTCTAAGCTTTAAGTGCTGGTAGACAGATTGCGTTTGTCTTTTAAATATATTTTTTTCTTCTTCTGGTTTTTCCATCTGTGCTTAAATAAAGTCAGTCTCTCACTGAGTGACTGCTGGTTATATTAGAATATAAACAGCACAACAAGTACAGAAATTTGTCTTTAGTTAAATATTTATTTGCTGTAACAATACTTCTTGGCAATAACTCTTATCTCATTGAAAAGCTTGTTTATTTTCCTTTAAATGGTGCTGCATATGTTAGCAAAATCCAATTTTTGGGTTGAGCAGAAGAGTTGAGTTTGTGGATTACTTCCATGAAACAATTGTCAAATCTTCTCTATCCAACTGCGTATTCTGCTGTTGACTCTTGTCTGGTGTTGTTAATTGAAATGAATGCTTTATATCTGAAGAAACAAGACATAATGGCAATGTTACAGTTTAATCAGTTAACAAATATGGGCCTTGGTAGCATGAGGAAGAACCATACACAGCCTCAACAGCATGGCGCATCCCCTTCACGCTACCATCTTGGTCACACACTGCTGTGACAACATCCCAGCATTTGTCACAAGTCAACCAATGTAGCTTTGTTGGTCACTCTGGAACGATCATCCATCCATCCATCCATCCATCCATCCATCCATCCATCTTACATCAAAATAAGTTGTATGACAAAGAGGATTTAGCAAATTTTTTACAGGTGCATCCTACCTTGTCAACTCTGCTACTGAATCCACAATCCCTTACAAATGTGGCACCATTTAAAACAAATTAAACAAGCATTCCAACAAGATAAGATTTAAATCAAAGAAGCTCTGAAACACAAATTTGTTTACTGTTTGTGCTAAATTTAGTTTAGAAAAAATTGGCCAAGTGAAACACAGCTGGATGGTTCACTGTTCACTTGGACGGTTGTACTCAGGATTCAATGAAACAGCTGATGAAAATGATCCCATTTTCTCACAACGTTCTTACAATTTAGAGTTTCCAACAATCTTAGTCTAGTGGGATACTGTCTTAAGGTAGCTGGGAAATCTAACACCAAATAAACAAATGGAATTAAAACAATCAAGCATACATTGACTCGCATAATTGAGCATTTTGAATAAAAGGTATCAGTTGTTTTATTCCAGTGTAAGTTGCTTGTATCTAAAGATTTTCAGTTTAATTTTAGTGCTCAGGACTGTGGCATCTAAACTGGAATTTGTGCTCAATTTTCACTGGACAACATGTAATAACAAAACAGAGAAGGAAATGGTGGTTTCATAAATAACACACTTAACCCACAAACTGAAACAGCAATAATCTCACAGATTATATTCCAGGTGTTCAGGATGACTCATAAGGGTTCTGCAGCTGGTTGCTGCTTTAAGATGTCAGTGTTTTCGGTCTGCATCACAGCAGCTGTCAGAAAAGATACCTTGAACAGTTTTCAGCAGGGTTTTTTTACACCCAGTTTTGAACCATGCTGAACATTTATATAAAAATAAATTGCGTTATGAAACCTGAAATTTCAGTCATTAACTGGAAGCAACTATTTGCAGATGTTCAAGTACGAACTGAGAAAAAAATAAATTTGCTGTCAAATAAACACCATTCTGCTACTATTAGCATCTAGCTAGCCTTTTTGATACTTTTGGAATTTAACTCAAAATTTGATACTTTTAGCATTTAGCTAGCCTTTAGCTATTTTTACATTTTAGCTATTCCTTTGCTACTTTAACAAAGCTTTTTACTACTTTTAGCTTTTAGTTTACTTTTTACTGCATTTAGCAAATCTTTTGCTTGGGAAGTGGTGGCGCAGCGTGGGTTTCCTCCAGGTGCTCCGGTTTTCTCCCACAGTCCAAAAACATGCATGTTAGGCTGATTGGTAACTCTAAATTGACCCTAGGTGTGAGTGCAACAGGTCCCTCTTGTAAATTAGTCCCCGTGGCTCAACGAGGCTAGCCTGTATAAATAAAGGTTGAATGAATGAATGAAAAGAGAAGGTGAGCTTGTGATCTGAAGCTCACTGGTTCAAGCCCTGGTACCAACAACATCAAAATGTGGGTGGGAAAAGTGAAACACCCACACATGCCTCCAACCTCATATGCCCCACTCTGGGCCCTTGAGCAAGGCCCCTAACCCCCACCATCTGCTCCCCTGGGTACCCTTGATGGCAGCTCTCTGCTCCACACAGAGGACTGTGGTAGCTCGCTGGTCTGTGGTTGAGTCAGGAAGGGTATCCAATGTAAAAACTATTGCAAAGTCTTCATGTGAGTTAGTTCGCTGTGGTGACCCGTGAAGAAGGGGGCAGCTGAAAAAAAAAAGCCAATCTTTTACTACTTTTAGTATGTACAGTAATAATACTTTTACTAATTTTAGCTTACCTTTTGCTGCTGTCAGCTGGTATTTATTTTACTTTCAGCTAATGTTTTTTAAATTTGTAATTTCTAATCAGACTTTTTTTACTTTTAGTTTTAAGCGGGTGTGGTGGCTGTGACTGAGAGGTTAAAGCAGTCGTCCTCCAATGGTTCGAATCCACCAGCAGTCACATGCTGAAGTGTCACTGGGCAAGACACTGAACCCCTTATAGCCTCTGATGTGTGTCCCATCAGTGTATGAATGTGATAAAGCTCTGATTAGTCTCTTTAGGATGACCTGTTCAATTAGCTTTGTACAGATCTAGTAGAGTGCTGTGTGAATGGGTAAATGAGGACACAGATTGTAGTGTAAAGTGCTTTGAGTATCTAGAAATAAGATAGAGAGGTGCTATATATGTACAGTCCATTTACCATGTTAAGCTAGTATTTTGCTATTTATAGTTTTTAAGCTAACATTTAGCTACCACATTAATTTAGCTAGCGGTTTGCTTCTTGTGTTTTACCAGCTCAGCTTCAGCTTGTTTCCTTGAATTTCAGCTGCCGTTCAGCACTCGGGATTCACGCCACATTTCTGCAGAAAATGTGTTTGCCTGAGTTGTTTTCATTTTGATAAACATTGTAAAAATAAAAAAGGGATCTAGGGAAGCTAACCCTGATGTGTTGTGACATGAGCGTCTAGCTGCTTTGGTAAAGGGCGAGCTCATTTGAATTAGGACGTCTGAAGATGTCCGTCAGCTGTTTGGACCGACCTCGTCCTCCTGTCGGTTGTCTTCCTGAGATACGAAGCGTTTGAATCGATCCTGAAAGGAGCTGCTGTCGCTCTGATTCACTTCTGTGATTGATGACGAGACCAGAAAGAATTGAGGGCAGGCAGGTCACAGCGGGAGGTGGAGACGGACGGTGTTGGGTCCATAATGTCTGTAATCGCTGAAGTTTTGCAGCCAGGCCTCGGAAAAATAAATAAATAAATCACAGCTCCAGGGATGCTGTGTTGATCATTTGCAGTTGAAGTGAGATCAATGAATAAAAAGTGAAGGAGAGTACGCAGCTGTCTAACAAATGGTCAAAAAGCACTTCGCACTTCTTGAAGTGGGCGTACGTAAGAGCAAGAAGAAAAAAGATTGAGAGATGTCCAGATGGACAGGAAGGGATATAGGAAGAGAGGAGGAGGAGGGAGAGAGAGTAAGAAAAGGAAAGAACCGTAGTGAGAGGGATGTGACACATTTAGGTCATAGAGATGTAATGGCCACTCGTCTGTGAACAAGTGACAGAAACCGCAGGGGGAGAGAAACGGGGAGTGTGGGGGGGAGATATAGGAAGAGACTGGAGGATAGAAAGATGTAAGTTAATGAGTCAAAGAGCTGAGAAGGCAAACATTTTTATTAGGCATGAAGAAGAAAGAGCAGTTTTATGACAGGTTTTCAGTGCGTTCACTGTCTCTAGCTTCACATTTACAGTCAGACCTCGTCTGTTTTCTGCATCTGACTGTTAAATTCTGACAAATTATCCTTTAAAACAACCGGACACGTTGCTGCTGCTGCCCACGCTGCTCCGGCCTTTTGTTCCAGCTCTCCTTTGATTTTTTTTTTGTCGATCACTTCACAGACTAATGATGCGGACTGGCATCTTTACGTTGTCCACTCTGACTTCCTGGGAATGCTGAGAAAAAGGACAGATGGTTAGCTGGCTGTGCAATCATCAAAGATTATTAACGGCAGCAGATCCCACTAAAAGCACTGGAGGTTCTTAACTACATTTTGTTCATTTGAAACCATTCAATAATGATGAGTCAGCAGTGACACTTGTCCTGTTCATACTTTGTGCTATTTTTACCATTCATGTATCAAAACATTCAGCTCCAACAGGATTAGCGTGCTATGACTTTTGTTTTTTGTAACTTGTTATACTTTTCATCAATATTAAACTTTATTTAATTTAAAGTTCCTGATTGAACTACATTAAAATCGGTTCACTTCGGTTCTCTTTTAAATCTACTTCATCAGACTTGCTTTAGTTTTGTCTTTGTATGCTTCTTTAACATTTTAGCTAGTTCTGCTTCAGTAAGCTTTTACCTACAGTTATGCAAATTTTAAGTATAATTTTGCTTATAGTAGCCACTGTTTTGTTCATTTTAGCTGCAGTTCTGCTCATTTTAGCTGAATTTGTTCATTATAGTTATAGTTTTACTAATAGTAGCCACAGTTTTGCTCAGTTTAGCTGCTGTTTTGCTAATTGTACCTACAGTTGGTTAGTTTGTTTTAGGTAAAGTTTTGTGAATATTACCCACAGTTTTGCTAGTTTTAGCAGCTCTTTTTCTAATTGTAGCTACAGTTGAGTAAATTTTATATTAACTTTTGATAATAGTAACCACTGTTTTGTTCATTTTAGTTACAGATTAGCAAACTGTAGATACAGTTTTGCTATAAATAGCCTCTATTTTTCACACTTTAGCTGCTGTTTTGCTTATTTTAGCTACAAATTTGCCAACTTTAGGTACGGATTTCCTAATAGTGGCCACTGTTTTGCTAATTTTAGCTACAGTTTTGCTCATTTTTGGTATAGTGTTGCTAATTCTTGCCACTGTTTTGCTAATTTTACCTAGGAAATTGTTTTACTATATTCAGTGTTTGTCAATTTTTCACTTTAGCGTTTGTTTTGCTACTTTTAACTGCTCTAGCTAATTTAGCATTACTTTTGCCAATTTTAGCTTCACAGTTTTTTTTACGAGTTTTAGCTTCAGCATCTATTTAGTTACTTTTAACTATAGGATTCTTGTCATTTTAGTCATGTTCAGCCTGTTTTAATTTGAACCCATCAGATTTAGCTTCTTCAGCCGTCATTCTTCTGCAGCGTTCATTTCTCAACTTAGGAACTGCTGATTTGTTTGGTGTTCCCATGTTTCCAGCTGCAGTAAAGAGACATCACTGTGAAAAATGAGTTACAAGAAATGATCAGTCTTGGTTAAACGGCGGCCTCCCGTCACGCAGCTGAAGAGAGTTCCTGGTTTAAGATTCAGGACGTTTTTCACAATCCAAGCTTTCATCATGAGACCACGCGACATATTTATGAGCAACCTGCTCCCAGTTTAGAGAAGCACGGGAGGATTTCTGACAGGAAGTCAAGCTAACAGCTGTTCTCAGGGGAGAGGAAAATTATTCTAAAGCCACTCAAGATTTTAACATTTTATACCAATTCAGCAAACATTTCTTTACACTTTGTGATCACAGTTAATTACTTTCTCATTTAATCCTCAAGAGAAGTACTCTGGGTAAAAAGATGTACGGAAGTATCTTTTTCTCTCGTTTTAGATTTTCTTAAAGGACACGCAGTACCATGTAAAAGTTTTAAACCTTCCCCCTTTTAATATTTCACTTCCAAGAAGCCAGATTTTCTTGTGATTTTTTAAAAAAAATGGTCCTAACATGTTTTCAGGCTTTCTGAGAGTCTTTAAAGAGTTCTTCTTGGGAAACTGGTGCTTTTTCATTCATTTTCAGTCAAGAACCTGTCCATTCTGAAATGATTTGAGTGTTTGTTGAGCCACTTTCTCGCAACAAGAGTCATTCAGGCCTTTAATGTGTCAACAAATACCAGACAACTTAGCAAAGAAGTCATTTTAAATGGAAGCTTTAAAGCTTTTGTTACCAGCAGCTTCCCACAATAACGTTCCAGTTTCTTTGGATAAATCTATAAACGTCTTCCATCATAGGCAAATAAAATTGAAAACGATAAACAAACAGTGCTGTGTATCTCTGTGGCCTATTTCACACATGCTTATTAATATTTTCTGCTCCACAAACCATAGTGATGAAACTGTATTTATTACATTTTTTTACCCTTGTTTGGCCTAAAACTTTCAAATTTCAAACATGTTTATGATATGAATATCGAGTTTCTTGTGGTTGTATGAGGCTGGAGTCAGGAATGCAACCTGAACACAAGCAACTTCAATAAAAAAAATTAACTCTACTTTTTTTTTTTACAAAAACAAAAAGTTGAAGATAACACAATGGAAGCACAAAGAGGCTCAAGAAGGAAGAACTGAACGTGGTGCTTATAGAACGATAGATTGAAAATTACTGAGATCGGCAGCAACACGGCGAGGCAACAGACAAACTGAAAATACAGAAACCTAAATATCATTAGAAATAAACAGAAAGCATTCATCATGAACATTTTTAGCTAATGTTTTATTTTGACTATTCAGAGTTACATACTATTTCTTGCAATGACTGTCAATTTTGGATATTTGAATTCCAAACTGGACCTAAAATGTACGTTTTACCTGTATGTCACATATCCAGAGTGTTCATTTTACATGAGATGAATGCAGCCGTAGAAGCTCATTATGCATGAATGGGAATAAAGATGTCATTTTGTCCTGGAAGAATGACAGCTAAAATAGTTAGTATCTGTGTATTTTGGTGAGTTTTCGGTAGTTTTTGTGTTTATTGTTAGGTTTATTCTTTTGGGGGCGTTCTGTTTTGTTTTTTGCTCATAGTTCTGCTGCTGGTGTGTTTATTCCTCTGTGCCACTTTTCAATCAGTCAGTTTTTGCTCTTACAGTCAGTCCTGCTACACCAACTCACCTGTTCCCAGTCCTCAATCAAATAGATAGATAGCTTTATATGTCCCCGTAAGGAAATCAGTTTGCAGCATTGTCAGCAGGCATTTATATAAAGGACATACATATGCAAACATGACATTAACATCCACCATTACAGAAAAGACGTTTGAGCTCAGTAATTCATAATACCTTTTTATTATTTAATGATTTAATTGCTTGTGGTATGCAAGAAAATTTTGTTTTGTTTCTTGAGAATAAAGGCAGGCAGTACCTTCGCCCTGAAGGAAGCAACTCAAATGAGGATCTTAGGGGATGTGTTGTCTTCTATAATCTTGTTTGCCTTCCTCACAACTCTGTCCATGTATATTTTATTTTTTCCATACTTGGCAGAGTGGTGCCTAACAGTTTGCTGGCTGTAGTTACTTCTCAGGGATTTCTTCTGAGCCTCTGTAGCATTGCCAAACCAACAGGTGTTGCAAAATGTTAAAATACCTTCAATAAATGCAGAATAAAACATTAAAAGCATTGAGTTATTGACTCTAAAAGATCCCAGTTTCTTAAAAAATGCATTCTCTGCTGAGCCTTGGTGCTAATAAGGTCAGCCCATGAGTCCCACTTTAAGTGACAGTCCAGAACCACGCCCAGGTACTTGTA
>JAVCKU010000047.1:10915593-10927629 GCA_032273985.1 Hypsolebias coamazonicus | reverse complement strand
CCGAGAGGCCCGCCAGATCTGACAGCAAGCTGGATCCGGGTGGACGGATCGGTATCTGTGGTCAGATCTGCTGCAGATCCTTCCTGTCCACAGCTATCAGCATCTATAACAACTCTTGAATGAAACCAGGATGATGAGCTATGACAACACTTAATTTCCTCAATAAAGTATTTCTGAATTATTAGCTAAACTTTATAAATTAGAATATTTTGGGGGTAAGAAGGTGAAGATTAATTTTTGAAGATCACGATCAGCTCTTCTTACACCTCCCTCTCTGCTGTGCTATGTTCTGAATCCTAAAAGTGGCTGGCATCCACATACTAGTTAGTAATCTCCGAACAAAAATGGAAAAAATCAGTAGCTTTTTATATAATTGTCCTACTAAGAACACTGATGATATTCCAAGTCGGACAACTGCGCTTGTATTTATGAAACCGAGTGCATTCACAAATCAATGAAAACTAGTTCACACCATCAATAAAATGTTTTTACTTTTTAAATTCTAATTCTGGATCATTTTCATTGAAGGAAAAAAAAAAGTCCTCATACTAAAGCCTGTGGTTCTCCTGCACAAACCATGAAGTGACAACCTCTTGACTGCTGCATTTTAGTTTATTTGAGCATCTAGACAAACAGAGTAGACGTACCAATCAAATCATGATAAACATTAGTGGGTTGAATGAAGTTGGTACAATGTTGATAAAAAAAGTAATTTAGTTGGAAAGTGATGCTGATGGAGAAACTGCAGTGTCATTTGGCATCTACACATGTACAGGTACGTACTGGCATCAAAGATCTTCCAGTGCTGTACAAGAATAAAAATGACAAGTGATGTCCACATTAACCTTCCAACCATACAGAAGCAAAGGACAGAAGACCCAGCACCGACAGAACAAGACATTTACACAGAGAACATTGACCAGAGAGTAAAGCTGTTGATGGGATGGCACTGATTTACATTTAGAGACAGCTTTTTGAGTAACTCAAGCTAACAGCAACATAAAATGACATCTTCAAAAAAAATGTGAGATGTCCATTTTAATCCCTACTATTTTGTTAACTCCAGCAATTTCAATCACATTCACCTCCTTTAAGCACCTTTTCTGAGAAACCTCTGAGATGATTGGCACAATCAACCGAGAAATTACAATAAAACCGAGGAACGTCCCCAACAGTATGATCACCTGCTCGAAAAGGAAAAGACAAAGCTAATTTTGTAAACTCTTTCCATACGAACTAATAAAAAAAGTCCCCTAAACATCATTATGTAAACATAATAAATGTTGGTCCATTTACACTTTGTTCCATACAGCTTAGATTACATTTGATCTATTTGATTACAAGAAGCTATGATGATAAAAAAATATTAGTAAATGTTTAAAATGCTTAAATGCATGTACAGAATAAAAAACTAACAATGTCATAATTTGTGTACTTTTTGTGCAAAATGCTTCAGTAAACTATAATTTGGCATTTATGAGAACCCTTAAAAAACCTTGTTTAAAAAAAATATGGATTTACAGAAACTCGTGGAAAAGGAGAAAAATTCTTCACAATGTTTAACGTTCTTCCCACCTCTACTTGAAATACTGTGCAAAATGATGGGTTCAGCAAGTGCAAGCAGCTCAACCAAATCAACCTTCCATCAACTTCTGCAAGATTATAGTTGGTTTAAACGTTTCCTCCCAACCCACACTGAATGGCAGGATATTCTCTAGGAGGCAAACAGTGAAGGCACCAAACTACTTCTGAGGGCAGGATGACACCTCCAAAGATATCTGTTAATTTGGCACGTTTCATTACACAAACCATAAAAAAAAACAAATTATTTAGCCAAGTAGAACTAACAAGTTACTCTAAACCATTGGTTCACAACCATCATATAAAAAAGTTAAGTCTGGTTCTCTGGACGGGTTCAAAAAACAAAAAATTGTGGAGGCGTTTCGTCCTTCATCCAAAGGACTTCCTCAACCTGAGAAGCCATCAAACAAAAATGATTCCCACAAACAGCATACTCTATAGTGGGGGGGGGAGAAAAAAAGTTTACCGGTGCTAAGATGGCCTCCGGGGTCCGCCCTCTCCAGGGACCACACCAGCAAACTGTTTTTTCCCCTCTATGCAGTATGCCGCTTGTGGGAATCATTTTTGTTTGGTGGCTTCTCAGATTGAGGAAGTCCTTTGGATGAAGGACGAAACGTCTCAGCAAAAAAAGTAACTGTCCAGATGACCTGACTGAACATCATAGGCATGAGGGACCAAAGGTTCCAGTGGTAGTCCAGAGAGATTGCAGGTAAAGGTAAGTGGGGAAGGCAAGGAGCAGCTGAAGAGATCGCCAAAAGATCCACAGAGAGAACAAGGAGGTCCAGGGCATCAAGGGAACACAGGGGCATGCTGAAAAGCACCAGAGCAAGGAGTTAGTCTTTGCAATAAATGCTAACACCACTACCATGCAGACAATGCACCTGTGTCAGGTAGAAGTCATCACTGACATTTATACCCCTGCAGCTCATCAGGTGATGATCCACAGGTGTGCATCTGTTGGCGCCATCTGGTGTAGAGGAGCTGTAGGAGAAAACCCTAGAACCCTTAAAACAGAATAGGAGAGCGAGGAAGTTGCGGCTAAGAAAAATACAAAACAGGAAGTTCATATTTTGATGCCTCGTGATTTATGTAAATATGGAGTCATGAGCCAACAAGCTGCTTGTAATCAAAGCATGCTCGAACCCTGCAGCCATCTGACTCGGCCTTCGTGACCCGAGTTTGCCTCATTAGACAAGAGAAGGAGCCCGATAAGGTGACCGTTCAATTCAGTAGTCAGAATGGAACCTTAAATGTCAATAGCCACGTTTAAATCCACAAATATAACATGTTTCTGTAACATATTATATATAATGATCACGAGAAATAAAATATTCTCATAACTGGTGACATAAAACAAAATTCAAAACACAAGAACAACTTCTTACTGTGATTGTTAGCAAGTTGTTTCATTTTATCTTATAGAAGCTTTAAATACTGAAATCGTGTTCAAACGATCAATAAAATTCATGAAACAGTCATGAAAAGTTCAAATTCTGTTTTTGTCGACTGTCCCACAGAGGAACATTCACAGCAGGTCCAGCATCGACTCCCTCTGCTTGTCGGCTCGGTGATGGGCGGCGCCGCGTTTCTCCTCGTGGTGGCGGCCATCGTGGTCGTGGTCGTATTCCGCAGGTAAGTTTTCAAAACGTTTGTTATTTCATCCATTGAATTTTCCTCATCTTTTTGTAAATTCACACATTTTTCCTTCCCCTGGCAGCAAGAGGAGGGAGAGTCCTTACAGTGACAGACTTCAGAGATACATCAGTAATCGAGGCGAGTATGTTGAAGTTATTGTTACTAAATTAGGTTTTACTTTAATTTAATTAGTTGTTATAGTTAGATTTTTTTTGTGTGTGCTAAACGACAAAGCATTCTTAATGACCTGAGTGTTGAATATTTTTTTTGAACTGCAATTCTTGTGGGTACTTTTTGGATTAAAAACTTTTATTTATAGTTGAAAGCTTTTCTTTATTAGTTAAAATAAACTAGACAAAACTGTCTGTTGTACTGACTGATTATTGAGTGTTTCTATTTTGCACAGACCATGTGGTCCAGGGGACTGACGGAATTTTGTCAAAAAATATTTTATTTATTTCATAAATATGCTCATGATTAATAAAATATTGTTCAAGGGATTGTTCGTAAATATTAAACATTTGGATCTCCACTAAAAAAAACAACCTTTATGATATGAAAAATGACTAAACTTTGCCTTATAACAATCATTACCGGTATAAACATTATTTTATCAGGTCCAAAGTGTGTCAATTCATAAAAATACGACAACAAAATGACCAAAATGAAACAGGAAAAATAATAATAAATGGACTGTACGTATATAGCAGCACCTTTCTACTTTGTATCTTATCAAAACACTCAAAGCTCTTTACAACACAATCCGTACCTTCATTTACCCATTCATACAGCACTCTACTAGATCTCTACTAATCAGTGCTGTATCACAATCATACACCAACACATCTGAAGCAATGAGGGGTTCAGTGTCTTGCCTAGGGACACTTCAGCATGTGATTGCTGGTGGAATCGAACCCTCAACTCTTGCATTGGAGTACGACTGCGCTAACCACTCAGCCACAGCCGCCCCAACAACAACAACAACGAAAAACACAATAACCTGAGAAAATGCAGAAATACTTAACATCGATGTCATCAAAACAAAATAAGGCCAATGTTAAAATGGTAAATAAACAAAAATACAAAATCATATTCATTAAAAAAATATATACATTTAAAACTCTAACCAAACTGGGCCAATACAGGAGAAAAGGGTGCAAAATGGACTAAACCTGGACTAAAGGAATCTGTACTGTATATCGGTGTACCTCAGTCATCACTAGGGTTGGGCATCGAGGATCGAGAATCGTTTGAAACCGGGACTAACTGTTCGGTTTTCCCGGAATCATTCAAAATATTTATTTTCGATCCCTGTTTTCGATGCCTAGTCCGCCACCATAAGTTGAAGCCGCCCGCCAAACACCAACGAAGAAGAACCGCCTCCAGCTTGTACAAAATGTATCAGCTGACCTTTTAACCAACAATCCTAGACGGGACCACATCGCACCTGTTTTATTCTCACTACATTGGCTTCCTGTCCGTTTTAGAATAGATCTTAAACTTTTATTATTTGGTTTTTAAAGCTCTGAATGGCCTCACTAACTTAACTTCACTAACTTATCCGAGTTGTTAAGTTTCCCCGCCCGCTCCAGGTCTCTGAGGTCAGACAGCACCCGCTCTCTGTTCCAAGGACAAATTATAAACGCTGGGGGGACCGTGCCTTTTCAGCGGCCGCACCTCGACTCTGGAATAAGCTCCTGCTTGATTTACGTCAGATTACTGAACTTGGCCCTTTTAAATCGAAGCTTAAGACCTTTTTTTTATTCCATCAGGCTTTTAGTACTTAATAAATATGTGGTGACATTTTTGGTTCACTTTTTGTTATTATGTTGTGTTTTTCCTTGCTTTCAACTTGTTGTAATTTTAATTACAGTTTTTTTGTTTGTTAAGCACTTTCGTCACCATCACCGTGGTTGTGTAAAGCGCTATAGTAATTAATTAATTAAATAAATAAACCAAGTTTTACGATTTGTTGCCTTTTAAATTTGTTTATTTTATTGCATTGAAACACAAATGCAATAAACAGAACCCAAACCCAATTAAAAACTTTTTTTTTCTTTTTTTTTTTTTAACAAATTCATTGGTGGGCCGGACTGAAGTCACCCACGAGCCAGAAGTGGCCCATGGGCCGCCAGTTGAATAGCCCTGCTCTAAATGTTGTCTGGTGTCGCGCTTATTCTTTAAAAAAAAAAATTCTACGCAGCTCCAATGTGTGAAACTTTTTCAATATAATTGTGTCCAACTTAATTCAGCTAATATTTATTTATAACCACTGATCCATTGTTGTTAATACGCTCTCTTGTACTGGAAGAAAAACCCACGTCACGTGGTTTGATTCCAAGCGTTTGCTTTTCAACTCCAGGAGGAGTGAAGTATTACGTGGACCCGTCGACCTATGAAGACCCCAGTGAGGCGGTGAAAGAATTCGCCCGTGAGATCGATCCCGCTCACCTCAAGATCGAGGAGGTGATCGGAGCAGGTAGATCCTCCTGAATCTCTAAAGTCGTGTTTGAACTGTCGACTCCAGTGTGACCAGTTTCCTCTCCGCTCCAGCCCAGTTTGGTGAGGTGTCCCGTGGTCGTTATCGCCCAGTGGGCCGAAGGGAGGTGTTGGTGGCGGTGAAGACCCTTCGCTGGGGGGCGTCTGACAGAGAGAGGGGCATGTTCCTCAGTGAAGCGGGGGTCTTGGGGCAGTTTGATCATCCCAACGTGCTGAAGCTGGAGGGTGTTGTTACTGGTTCGCCTCCGGAGAGGATCATCACCGAGTTCATGGAGAACGGACCCCTCGATGGCTTCCTCCGGGTGAAAAAACATTTTAAAACCTCCATTTAATTTTTTTTTTTTTTTTTTGTAAAATGGCATTTGCTCCATGTGATCCTATGCTGCAGCTAAGATATTCCGTTCCACTTCCTTCGCAGGAGAACGAAGGCCAGTTCAGTGTCCTCCAGCTTGTTGGGATGCTGAGGGGAGTTGGCGCAGGGATGCGTTATCTCTCCGAGAGAAACTTTGTCCACAGAGACCTGGCTGCCAGAAACGTGTTGGTCAACTCCAACCTGGTCTGCAAAGTGTCCGACTTTGGTCTCTCTAGACTCATGAGGGGCCTGGACCAGAACATACCTACATACACAGCCTCTCTGGTGAGTTCAGGGAACAGGAGCTACTTTAAGTTTGGTTTATTTGACCGCTGATTTAAGTCAGTGTTGTCTTTTTCTCCTCTATCAGGGCAGTAAGATCCCTGTGAGGTGGACGGCGCCGGAAGCTTTTCAGCATCGCAAGTTCAGCTCAGCCAGTGACGTGTGGAGCTTCGGTGTCTTAATGTGGGAGGTGATGTCCTACGGAGAGCGTCCCTACTGGGACATGAGCAATCAGGAGGTGGGTGTGCAGAGGTCAGCTTAGTTTGATTATGAACACGTTAAAAAGGGCCCAGCAGCTTTAGTTCCAGAGATTTAAGTTAATCGTATCAATCTTATGTAATCCTGTTAGCTTTTGTAGAATCTGTTAGTGTTCGGAGTTTGTGCTGTGAACAACTTTCAGCTACTACCACGTCAAACTTCAGCTCCATGTCTGTCAGACTGAGCTGTAGCCGTTTTTGTATTGGCTGAGGTCAGCTGGCTGAGTGGCCATCTTGAATTGGGTTGACTCCAAAAGTTAATCGGTGAAAATAAAAACATCTAATGATGACTTTGTGAGAGTTTCCTTAATATTCATCCAGTGGTTCATCAGATTATTTTGCTAATAGACAAATACAAGAGCACATGCGTACAGACACACAGCAAAGACTTTATCACCCGCCCTTTTAATGGGAGGCGATAAGAAATGTGCATGTTGAAGAAAAACAGTAAAACAATAAAATTGCACCTTTTTTTTTAATAATTTTTACAAATAATTCATGCAAGTGTACCTACATTCCTAAAAAGTAACTAGAGAATTTGCATTTCCTGTGAAAATGCACATGTGAATGCCTCTTGCTTACGAATGTCCAGAAAACAGTTGAAAAGTAGCCTAAAATAGCAGAAAGAACCTTCAAATGTCAGAAGGGAGCAGAACGTGCACAATCGTTCCTAATGTAATGGACTGCCAGGCTACTGCCAATATAAAGTCTTGATTTGACAGTACTGTGTGTTTTCAGCTACCACTATACCAAATTTCAGCTGAATAGCTGTAAAAATGACAGTTATCCCAGTTTTTCTCTAAAACAGCTGAATACTAGCTAAAAAAAATCTAGCAAGAAGCTCAGATTTCAAAAAGGAAGTGGAGGGAGCTTAATTGTGGCCACTAAGCCTGAAGTATTCATAAATTAGCACAAATAAGTTGTAATTATCTGAGAAAGGCAAAATTTGCTAAAAACAGCTGAATAGTAGCTAAAACACGCAGAGAAACTTAATTACTAGAAAGAAGTCAGGAGAGCATGATTTTGTTGAATTAGGCTGAAAAAGCTAAAATGATTGAAAAAAAATTGGATTTAGCTGAAAAATATTAAATTAGCATCAAAACAGCTAAATGCTCGCTGAAATTGCAGAAATAGCTGAAAACTGCAGTAATCAGCTGAAAGGAGGAGAACAAGATGAAATAGCATAAATAAGTTTGAATAAGCACAAAAATGTTGACGTTAGCAGAATGAAGCTGAAAGGAGCACAAAACAGCTGACAAACAGCTGAAGAAGCTGAATTAATTTTTATTTTCATTTAGAGTCTGTTTGGGATTGTTGTCAGCTTCCAGTATGCCACGTTTCAGCTGAATAGCTCTAAAAATGGCAGAGTTTTACTAGTATAATAATAATAATAATAATAATAATAATAATAAATATAAACAGGATCACAATAGTGTGAATTCCTATTCTAGGCATTCACACAATAAAGAAATACACTTGTTAAAATATTTTATCGTAAAAAAAAAAAGCTGCACTTTAGATCATTTTCCAGCAGAATAAAAGTCCAGGCCTGGACTGCTCCAGGTCCGCATGCTGATCCAGTATTTGAATAAATGCTCTCTGACTTTTTTTTCTTTCCTCATGAATATTTTATCAGTTTATCAAATGCCAACCGGCTGAAATCTCCATAATGTCCCTCCGGGTGCTTTTACAGCCGCTCAGTAATCAGTGACCTTTTCTGTGAGCCAGCCGCACAGAGCTGCTCCACCGTCTGCCCTACTTCTGCTGAACGTCTTCCTCTCCGTGTCTGCAGGTGATGAAGGCGGTGGCGGATCAGTACCGGCTCCCGCCCCCCCACAGCTGCCCCCCTGCCCTTCACTCCCTGATGCTTCAGTGCTGGCAGGCGGAGCGAGCGGACCGGCCGGGCTTTGACTCCGTCCTCTCCTCTCTGGACCGGCTCATCCGGCACCCGGCCTCCCTGAAGGCCGAGCCGACTCGGTGAGCTGAGGCTGCTTCCGAACGCGCCGCGGGCACCAGGTGACGGTCCCCTCCATCGTATTCATGAATCCTGTTTGACATTTACAGAAGCTGCTCGCAGCCGCTGCTCAGCCCCACGCCCACGGACCTGTCGTCTGTGGCCACGGTCAGCGACTGGCTCAAAGCTCTGAAGATGGAGCGGTACCAGGACGAGTTTGATCAAGCGGACCTGGACTCGTTAGACAGAGTCAGCCGACTCACTATGGAGTGAGTTCTTTAAATAATGTCATTATTTTTTATGTAGCGCAACATAAAAGGCTAATTTTTCTCATCTATTCTCTTCTTCAGAGATGTTCAGAACCTCGGGGTGAACCTGCTGGGACACCAGAGGAAGATCGTCAGTGCGGCCCAGCAGCTCAGGGCCTTCCTGACGCAGGGCCAGGTGGAGGTCTGACACCCGCCAGCAGCACCGTCAGCCCTGCGGGTTCACTTTCCTCTGATCGTCGCTTCTGGTTCTGCAACACTTTAAAGTCCGACGGAGCACATTCTAAACCAAACCAGCCAACAGTGACACTCTGCACTGCAGGTTCTGATCAGATGAACAACACAACCAGGAGGGAAGGGAAGATGGGGTCTCCCAGTCAGTCACTGGAGACAAACACATGAAGGGAGGTCAAACCGGAGTTAGGACGGGAAAGATGTTTTGTACTTTTCACTAAATTTCACTTTATTGTGTTTTGCCTTCTTGACTCCACATCGATCTCAGACTTTCTTCCACCTTTCTCCCTCCATGAAACTTTTTATTTTTAAGTCCTCAAGATCTTCCCGTGCAAAGATTTGCGTGAAGACAATCAAAGCCTTTTCTGGCTTATTTAGTTTATTTGTAACGTTTCATCACTTCCTCTTTACATAAATTCCTTTGCAGCATCTGGCAGTGAAATCAAACTAAGTCTCATTCGCTGCTAAAATATAAATTGTATAGATTTTTTTTTAGGGTTAGAGCAAAATTGCTTTAAAACACAAGTCCAGCACAAGGAAACTCAGTGTGTAGAAACTCTAAGCCATATGTTGAGGCATATCCAGGGTTTGAAAGCAGCCATTTTATTTATTTTTTAATTTTTTGTACGATTCACTGTTGAAGCTCTGAAGCTGAAAACGTTTACCTCAGCTGCAAACGTCTGCCTAAACGGGGAGCGCAGCGCCCTTATGTGTACATTTCACTCTTCACCTCTTTTTGTTTGTTTGCCTGAGTCACGGAAACGTCGTAAATCAGTGGAATGGGAAGGACGGATAAAAATCTGAGCTGATTTACACTTGAAGGGAGCAAAAAATGCTGCTGAGGTGCCCGTTTGTACCGTCTGCGTGTGACACGGATGGTGTGTGTGCGTGTGTGTGTGTGTGTGGGTGAGATGACTGTTTACTTGTACGAGTGTTCACAACTGTTATGTAACTTTGCAAATTTGTAAAATAAATATGACTTTATTTAAGAAAATAAACATTCTTTGGCATTTTTTTTTAACTGCAGCTTTCAGGAATGTGTGCCACTGTGAAATAAAAAGTTTGCATAGTGTTAAAAAAATAAATAAATAAATAAATAAATAAATTTATTTGTGAAAGTTAACGTCCTGACGCTCAATAATCCACGCAGAAAATCTAACAAGGTCAGGTCACCTGGACGGATTCTTCAATGTGGATGGACGAATCCATCCAGATGACCTGACGTAACCTTGTTAGATTAATAACATTAAAAAAACATGCTGTATTGTGAAACTTTGAATTGTTACTTTATAGTCAGCAGACGGTTGTATTGAAACAACTTAAAATAAGTCAAACTTGTTGCAGCTGAATAAAATTTCTTTTTTTTTCATTACCTTTTATTTATCCAGGTAGTCTCATTGAGTCACGAGAACTCATTCGCAAGCAGCAGCTTTTGCCTTTCCTCCTACTCTTTTCCTCTCCCTGCGTGGCCCTTTGTCTTGTCTGCAGTTCCTCGGTATTCATCTCTCGAACGCAAAGTGATTGTGGATCTGGATTATGGACGATAAACTCTACTGACAAGATTTTTTTCTACAAAGAGACACGGTTCAGGAGAGCCAGCTTCCCGTCACAGACATACCCTGGCAGTTACGTGATGGATAAGGTCATGTGTCTGTCAGTCCTGTCTATGGAGGATGTTATATACAGGTTGTCCCCGGTTTCCGGCTGTCTTGGTTACCGGCCGTTTCGCGTATCCGGCCCGCCTCCCCAGTGACGTCATCGGCCGAAACGGCAGTATTTTTCAGAAATTTTCATTATTTTCTGAGTTTTTTGTGTTTGTTAGCAAGTTAACTGCTCTAAAATACATTTTAGAGGTACAAAATGTATGCTGGCGTTGTTTTAGGTTGTAAATAACGCGTTTAAAAAGATGTGACGGCCGCCATGTTGGTTTTAGTTTCGTTTTCGGCCGCCCGCGCGAGCCGTTCCCGGTAACCGGCTTTTCCAGTATCCGGCCGGGCCGTTGTAACGGAACTCGGCCGGATACCGAGGGTAACCTGTATCTTGTTTTTTCTAGATGGATATGATACATGACTTCTCTTATTCAATGTGCATAATTGTGTTACACTACATGTACAACATGTGATGCGAATGACAAATAAAGAAACTCTGACATATGCTGGTGGGTGTGGGTCCTTCCAATTGCACTCTTCTGGCCAGGAGAGAGCCAAAAGCAATGACATCCTTCTCGTACTTGCTGAAGGGCATGTCCACGGGGGCCATCCCAAACAGTGAGATGAAAAGTGATGGGTGTACATTTTTCCCACATAACTCAGTGAAGGTGTCAAAAATTGATTGTCAAAAAGTCTGCAGTTTGGAACAGATCCAAAATGTATGCAGGAGTGTAGCTGGCGTTTGTTTACAATGATTACATGCAGGGTCCAGGTTGGCTTTGATCTTGGACAGCTTGTCTTTGGACCAGTGCAGCTGGTGTACATTATGTTATTTTTTGTTGTGTTTTCTACCTGCTTGTAGAGGCTGACTGAGTTCTTCCATCCAGTCATGGAGTGCAGCAGTCAGAGCTCCATCAGGACAGTACTCAAGCTCCTCATCTAAAACAGAAACAACATTTCAGTATGACAGCTATGAAGATCATTTTAATCTAAATGAAAGTTAGCCTTTTAATGATCAGACTCCTGTATTCAAGATAAATAGCTTCTGTAGCAAACCTTTGTGAAATAAATTAATTTCCCTTTAACTTCCATCCATTTATTATTAAAGTCAGCTTTTTTCTTTTCTCTTTGATCCTCCACCTTTTTCCTACTTTACAAATTTGAACGTTTCCTTAAAAAATGGCTGAAGACTGGTGCAACAGTTCAATGCAGTCTGATAACTCTCTATCAGGTCATCTGGACAGTTTCTTTGACCTGATTGAGAGTTATCAGATTTGACACCTGGATTACTGAGCATGAACTTTCTTGTCTTGAACCACTTTGACTG
>JAVCKU010000047.1:10897694-10912761 GCA_032273985.1 Hypsolebias coamazonicus | reverse complement strand
CACACATCAGAGGCAATGAGGGGTTCAGTGCAGTGGTGTCGTCTACATTTTTGTACAGCACTGTGCTTAGAAACCAAGGTACACCAGTTAGAATGTAATCATCAAATTATTTTGATTTTTAAGCATATTGAACATTTCAAAATTTCTCTGATGCTTTTATTTGGATAAATGTACAACAAACTTTGCACAACAGTTGGCTTTGTATTAAAACATGTTATAGATTTTATAAAACAATATCAAAGCAAAACATGTTCAAGTATTAAGTAGTAAGTACAGAAGTATAAATTGTACAAAAACAGGTTGAACCAACTCAGTGTGTCTATAAAATGTTCCAGATGTGTTGACAACGTCATGAATCACTGCCAATGATACATGACATGGGCTCGTGTCATTGGGCACTTTTCAGTGGGTAACCTGAAATTCCCAAGCTTTACTACTGGGTATACTCTGTATACTTGCACATCACTAGTTTAGTGTCTTGCCCAGGGACACTTCAGCATGCGACTGCTGGTGGAATCGAACCCCCAACTCTTGCATGGGAGGACGACCACTCTAACCACTCAGCCACAGCTGCCAAGTGATTTTAGCATGTACTGGAAATTAGGCTCAGCTACTATTCCAACAAAATGTAGCTCTTTTTGTGGCTACAGTTTCCTTAATGAAAAACATGTTTGTGTTTGTCAGGTTGATTGGCGACGGCAGCCATCTTGAATCAAGTTAACAACAAAAAATAAGCATTTATACTTTGTACATCCACTAATTGCTTTGTGCAAGTTTCACTAAAATCAGTGTACTTGTTCATGATATATTTTGCTAACACACTGATTCACAAAATACACCGGCAAAAACATTATTGACTGCCTTCCAGCAGCAGATGATAACTGATAAAAATCAGAAGATGTGATGCATGCTCTTTTTTTTTAACACTATGTGGAAAATTAAAAGCGGAGATTAAATGAAGCAAGAAGTCCTCACAACATCAGCGCTGGGCGCCACAAACATTTTTTAAACCTGGCTTGGATACCTTCATTAAGTTACTGCCTAGCCCTTCAAAAAAAGATCAATATCTTATTACTCAGCCCTGTGGCATCTTTAGAAGAGGTCTCAGACAAACAGGTAATACATTATAGCAATAGGATTTATTCTTCCAACAATAATAAAAAAGCAACCAAGACCAGGTGTTTTAACACATGCTTGTTATTTCACATCAGTTTTTACTTTTAGTTTTAATTTGACAAAAATATGAATAAAAACTCCATCTGGCTGCAGCTCTTTTGAGAGATCATTAAAGTGAGACAAGAATCAGAGTTAAGAACAAAACTGTTTACAGCAAACGGGCGTCTGATGATGGACCGCTGCAGAGACGTAACCTGTCATTTCCTGCTCACACGTCTGTTTCATCCCAAATCACAGATTTCAAGCCTCGATATAAACACCACAATCTGAATAAAGATACAACATTTTAATCATTTCACAAAGTATTAAACACAAAATACAAAAATGAATCAGATTATCAAAAGAGAACCTTGATTTTCATTTAAAGACTTAAAAAGAATCAGTTAAATGTGTGTTATTTCCTGTTCTTCTCGCAGCCTTTTAAATATTCAAAGAGAAAAGTAAAACAGTTTTTGTGCTTTTTGGATTTATGCACCACATTCACAAGAATGTGTGACTAGTTTATAATAAAATGACACTGGGATTACAGGAACAGCTCTAAAATGGTTTAGATGGTATTTATCTGATAGATTCCAGTTTGGAAATATAAATAATGAATCTTCTTCATACATCAAAGTTAATCATGGAGTTCCTCAGGGTTCAGTGCTTGGACCAATACTCTTTACCTTATGCTTCCAATAGGTAAAGTTGTTAAACAGCATGGGATACATTTTTATTGTTATGGTCCATGAAACCCAATGAATCCAATCAGTTACTTACAATCATGTCTTAAAGAAATAACAATCTGGATGACCCTTAATTTTCTGCTACTAAACTCAGACAAGACTGATGTTTTAGTTTTTGGATCTGAGCGTCTTAGGAATTAATTTTTCAGTCTTTCACTTTCTCTGGATGGCATTAATTTGGCCTCCAGTTCTAATGGTAAATATCTTGGTGTTATTTTTGATCAGGACATGTCTTTTATCACCCACATTAAAAATGTTAACAAAACCGCCTTCTTCCACCTGCATAATATCACTAAAATTAGAAACATCTGATATAAAAATTATGCAGAAAAAGTGGTTAGTGCATTTGGCACATCATAGACTTGGCTATTGCAATGGTTTGTTATCTGGGTGTCCAAATACTGCTTTAAAATGTCTTCAGATAATACTAAACGCTGAGTTTTAACTGGAGTTAGGAGAAGAGATCATCTCTCTCCAGTTTTAGCTTCCTGTCAATTCCAAAAATGAATTCAAAAATTCTAACCTACAAAGCTCTCAACAACCTAGATCCATCTTATATTCAAGATCTTATTGTTCCATATTTTCCTAACACAGCACTTTGCTCTCAGACTGCAGGTTTACTTGTGTTTCCTAGAATTTACAAAACCAGAATGGGAGGCAGATCTTACAGTTCCCAGGCTCCTCTCTTGTGAAACCAACTTCAGTTTCTGTCCGTGAGGCTGACACATTGTCCAGTTTTAAAACTGGGTTCAAGACTTTCCTTTTTGATAAATCCTATAGTTAGGGTTGGCTTGGGTTTTCTGAGCTGTCCCTTAGTTGTGCTGCTATAGACTTAGACTGCAGGAGGACAAATTGACCACAATTTTTCACTCTGCTACTGTCTTTACTTACTCTGCTCAACCTGTTTTATATTTGTAATTATTTTTTATATCCTTAACTTGTGTTTTTTTGTCTTTCAGGTACACCTGCACCTATATCCGGACCTTTCTGTGTTTGTTTGTTTCTCTTTTCTGTTCTCTCAACCAGCTGGTCAAAGCAGATGGCTGCTTGTCCTGAGTCTGGTTCTGCTGGAGGTTTCTTCTTGTTAAAAGGGAGTTTTTTCTTTCCACTGTTGCCTTTGTGCTTGCTCAGTATGGGAGACTGCAATAAAGCCAAGATTATACTTGTCTGCTGGATTCCACAGATAGAGAACTTTACTAATAGTCTTTTCTATGTATGTGAATGTTCCTGTAAAGTGCCCTGAGACAACTTTGTTGTGACTTGGCGTTGTATAAATAAACTGAATTGAATTTAAATAGACAGCAATGACTTTTCTGTTCTAAAAATAACTTACCGTAAGTAATTAGAGGGGGAAGATTTTTTCAGAGCAAAGTCCTTTGTCTCTGTTTTACTGGTCTACTACAAGATTACTAACTAGACGCGTGGGAGGTTTAAACATAGTTGTGTCATCACTGAAATTCATGAATATTAATTGTTCCATGTAAAATGTGAAACCAACTGTCTAATTCCAATATTTGCTCATGTCTTCTTTTCACAGCTATCATCTTGCTTGAGAAAGGAGGTCCAGTCTTCTGGTCAAGTAAAAGAAACTAGATAGGAAAAAAAAAAAAACATTTATTTAAAGAAAAAGTAAATTCTAGGCCTAGAAAACCTTCAGAAAAGTGATTGATGTGAGGTTGTGGACCAATGCAAAACACTGCATAAATGACTTAAATGTTCTCTTTTATCTTTGTTAGGGCTCTTCACATTGGATGATTTCTCTACCATACTCTCCAACCTACATGACCTCATGGAATTTGGCTAGATTGTGACAAATTTGGAAAACTTCCTTCAATGTGAAGGCTGGTTTAATGTAGCTACATTCATAGTGCTCACCAAATAGGTTTCGTTTGCTATTGTCGGCAGCACTATCTCAAACAGACATCTGATTAGGATGTCTCCTGGCTGTCTCCCTTGGGATGTTTTCTATTTACATCACTCTGGGTGGAGAAGCAGAGCTACAACATGCTGGAGGGATTATGTATTCATTCTGGCCTGGGGACACTTTGGGATCCTCAGAGTGAGCTGGAGCATGTCAGTGGTGGAGAAAGTACTCAAACACGGTACTAAAGTAAAAGTACAAATAAACAGACAAAAATGTACTCTAGTAAAAGGAGAAGTACCATATTAATTTTTTTACTTAAGTAAAAGTAAATAAGTACTTGCTTTTTAAAAATACTTAAAGTATTAAAGTAAAAGTACTTGCTGAATGTATTACCTAATGCAATGGTGTACAGTATCATTAACTGTGCATACGTCTGTATATTTTCTGTAATACATTAATACACATTACACATTAATATACACTTGGACTTGTGATTCTGTGCATCAGAATTTCAGGGATGACATGCAGAGTTAAATGTCTTTTTCTTTCTTGCACTGGTCGCAAGCAGCAGCTTTTGCTTTTCCTCTCCCTCTTTTCCTCTCCCTGCGTGGCCCTTTGTCTTGTCTGCAGTTCCTCGGCACACATCTCTCGAACACAAAGTGATTATGGATCTGGATTATGGACGATCAACTCTATTGACAAGATTTTTTTTCTACAAAGAGACACGGTTCAGGACAGCCAGCTGCCCGTCACAGACATACCCTGGCAGTTACGTGATGGACAAGGTCAAGTCTGTCAGTCCTGTCTGTGGAGGATGTTATATAATTGGATTTACGATGGAAGAGCTTACTGTTTGTCTTTGTGGAGCACTGTTCTATCGGAATTTGAGGAACTAATACAATTGGATTGAATCACCCATAAAGACACTCAAGGCTGCAGGAAATGTACACTGTCTGTCTGAAGGAAAACAAGAACCAAGGCTAATCTGGCTCCAAACAGCCTTGGTAATGTGAGCACTACCAGAAAAGCTGGCTGAAAACATCACAGAAACTGTAGTTGAATCTGAATGAGGTGCACAAATGTCTCCTGGGTCATGAGTAACGAGGACAGCAACTGCATCTATCACACCCCCTCCCCCAGATAACTTTCTGTGTGCACTTATCAGAAAGCAGCTGGCTGAAAAAACATCACAGAAACTGTAGCTGATCTGAATGAGGCTCATGGACAAATTTCACCGATTAGACCTCAAATGCATATGTAATCTGTTTTTAATTGTGCTTGCTGGTAGAGTTTTTTTGATGTCTCAGATCATGTCCTGATAGACAAGATGTGAAAGATCTTTTTTTGTAATACCACTATCTACCTTCATGTTTTTTTCCCTTTTTCATATCTAAGATTATCATTCTGATAAGGAGTGAGATGGCCGCGCTAACTCTAGCTGCAGCTTCACACACTTAGTCCATCTTTCGGACAACTGTGCGTACATATTCCTGTTGTACCTCAGTGCAATGTCAATAAAGATTCTCTGACTCTCTGACTGACTGATTTTCAAGAGAGACCTGTTTTTGGGAGCAGATGGTGGGGGTTAGGGGCCTTGCTCAGGGGTTCAGAGTGGGGCAAATGAAGGTGGAGGCAGGTGTGGGTGTTTCACCTTTTTCCACCCACAGTTTGATGTTGTCGGTCCAGTGTGTCGAACCGGTGAACTTCCAATCACAGGCCCATCTTCTCCAGCCTCAGCACCACCACTCCCCGCAAACAATAAAACTTATTATAAAACAAAACAAAAAGGCTGACGTGGCAGCAGAACCTAGAGCTGAGCGCACGCACAGAAAACAAACTGACGCAGCGTAAAAAGAGCAACACCTGACGGGTCAGTGAAGAAAAACTGAAGGATTACAAAGAGAGAAATGGCTGCAGCTGCGACGGGCGGAACAAGGAGAAGGTGTAGATGGACGTGGCAGAGGAGAAGCAACTGACGGCACGAAGATTAAACAAAATTTAATGAAAACACAGAAAACACGATCAGAAGTGAACAAACACAACAAAACCAACAAATTCAGACCCTGACAGGTGACGGACCACCGATGACGCAATCTTCAGGCTCAATAATCAAAGAGTTTTATGTCAAACCAAACAAACAATCACTCGGATGCAGAAGTGATGTAGATATTTTTTAAAAAGCCAATGACTCAGGCTACAAAACACTTGAGCTTGTGGTGTTTCAAGATGGCAGAAATCTGTTTTGGTCTGGAACCAGCTGTTATCTCATCAACCCTGAGAGAACGGCTCCATGTTTCAAACCGATAAAGTTCTGACTCGAAGAAAAGACGTTGAGTAGTGATAACTTCACACACCACTTTTAAAAATCCTATTCCTTTTTTGTTGTTTTCAGTTTTATCATTTTTACTACTTTCACGTCTTATTTTCTGTCTCAAATGAGCGTTTCGGAGTCACACCCACTAAACAAAGTTTGCACTGAGGGTTTTTGTAAAGACAAATTGATTCTGGTAATGAATCGATTTAGTCACAGATTTTGAAGCAACAAACGCGTTCGTGGGGCTTTCGTTTCAGAGGAAGCTTTGCATCGTTCAGCAAAGCAACACCAGACTTTTTGCATCGTTCAGCTGTTGCAAACATGATGGTGCATCAGGAAACTGAAGTTTTCAAACCTGAGGCCATGGTCCTCAGTCAGAAAAGATCGGACTGTCCGAGTGAGGTGCTGCCCCAAGTGCAGGAGTTCAAGTATGGATTGGTGGATCACTGCTACTTCACTGTATTGTGAACTCTGTGCTGGTCCTTTGTGGAGAATGGGGAGCTGAGCTGCGAGGCGAAGCTCTCTGCTGAACTCTGGGTAATGACTAAAAGAACAAAAGCTCATATACAAATGATCAAAATGAGTTTTCTCCTTAGTGCAGCTGGGAGATGATGTGGAGACAGAGACAGAGAAGTTCAGTATCCGAGTGGAGCTGCTGCTCCTCCACATCGAGGAGCTAGTCGAGGTGGTTCAAGCATCTGATAGGGTTACCCCCCCGTCACCTCCCTAGAGACTTGTTCCAAGTATGTCCAACTGGGAGGAGACCCTGGGGAAGACCTAAGATGTTTCTCTGACACTCTGAGAACACCTTGGAATCCTCCATGAAAAGCTGGAAGACGTGGCTGTGGTTTTACTTGCTAAGAAAACAAAAGAGCTGCTGCACTGAATTAAAAAAAAATGTGCACGTTGTTGGGCATGAAGCTGTGCTTACAGTGCATGTTTCAAACCTACCTACACATCAGTATAATCTGACAAGTCAATATTTATTTCTGCATTTTATGCATTAGTTGACCAAAATCTATAAAAAGATATAAAATATGACATTTTCCCAATCAGCTATAAATATAAACTACAGTTTACAATAAATCATCACAAAACAGGACTAGATGAAATTTAGTTTCAATATTTTGCATTTTATTATGAGATCTGCAAAAAAAACTTTGTTCTTCTGGAATATTTCTTTGGCAGGTTGTTCACCTTGAAGGAGGAAATAACACCTTCACGGTGCCGTAGATCAACTTTGTGTTCCTCGGATCAGCAGTTTTTTGTGTTTTTGCATCAGAATCTCAGTTTGAGATCTGTTTGGATCAGCAGGAGGCCAGAAACACACACAGGTGTCCCGCATAACCCTCAGCTGATATCTGAGCGGATCTGAAACGATACCAGAAGCACAAAACACAAACGCCCACAATGCATTTCCTGACAACATCCATTTGTGATTCTTCATAGGCCACATATTTACTATCAGAAAAATAGGTCTAAAGCAACAAAACATGAAAAACCATTCACGATTTGTTTACGTTTGTTTTGAACTGATGCATATCAAGTTGTAATTGTGATCTAAAAATATATAAAATCAATACTGTCTCTAATTGTTGTTTAATTGGGTCATTATAAAAGGATTTTTGTTGATCCAATAGGTCTCGTACAGTTGAGAGAGAAACAATGTCCTCATCACACTTTTTAGGTGCATTTTTCAGATAAGTAGACAGTTTAAATGAGCTAGTACCAGTCACATTGACTAGCCGGCCTAGGCCTTGTGCATCCTGTGCAAGGTGTAGCCTGTGCCTGGCCTGATGGAACCTGGGCCAGGTGGGGCCTGGGCCTGGTGGTGGCTGGGACTGGTGAAGCCTGGTTCTGGTAACTGCCAGTGGATCCTGCGCTTGCTCTGGTGCTCTGGTGCTATGTTTGATTCAATATTTGGCTGTTAGATCCTTTATTGGTGTTATGTACAATTTTTTTTGTTTGTTTTGGAGGGCGAGCATACAGTGTTAATGCTCTGAACTGATTACTGTAAATTCTGGTATAGAATACGCACCCCAACATGGGAGAGTTTTTCCTTTTTTTATGTAGTAAATAAGTAAGTAACATTTACTTATAAAGTGATTTTCACAGACATAAAATCACAAAGCGCTGTACAATAAAAATCAATGTTAAAATATACAAGGAATAAAAGTCAAAGAAGGACAATAAAATCATGACATAAAAGCCTGGGAAAATAAAAGTGTTTTCAGATGCTTTTTAAAAAACCTCCACAGAGTCAGCAAAATGATTCTGCAGGGGCAGACTGTTCCACAGCCTTGGGACGACTGAAAGACCATGTCCCCTTTAGTTTTCAGCTGCATTCGTGGAACATCCAAGAGATTCTGTGTCTGGAAATGAAGGCCACGAGCAGCAGAATATTTAATTAAAAGCTGACAAAGATAAACAGGAGCCTGGCCATTTAAAGCTCTATACGTTAGCACAAGAACGTTGGAACAGATTCTAAACTCCACTGGAAGCCAGTGTAGTGAATGGCACCTCTGCTTTTATAATCTGTTGTGCACTTAATGCCCTTCCACATGTTCTGTGTCTTGTGAGGAGAAGTGTCCCTGGATCTTCTGTGCATGTGCTGCTTTGGCCCTTTTAATACTCCAGCCTTTAATAATCCAGCTCTAACCTTGTCTTCCTCAGTTCCTGTGGATTGCCAGACCTGAAGGCAGTGTCTCTGGCTTCCAGCAGGGTACGAACCTCTGCATTCAGCCAGGGCTTTTGGTTCGGCTAACTCTTTACATTCCTGAAGGTAGTGACATCATCATTACACTTACTAATGTAACAGGACTGAGGATGTGTATTCATCCAAGTCTAGCGCCCCCTCCTTTACAGTTCCTTCCCTGAACATCTGCCAGTCTGTGTGATCAAAGCATTTGTTTCTTACCCATCCCTTTAAATTATTTTGTGTTGGTCTGGAGCATCTCAGTGAGGGCAAATGAAAATGAAAATGAATCCTTGAGGCTCAATGAGACCTACCTGTATGTGATTGTTAAATATGTCAACTAAACCGGCGACTAGATCAGCTGTGGCGAGACGATATCTGCAGATTCCTCATCCGTGGATAAAAATGTCAACTTCAAATGAACCGTTGGCTTTGTTTTCTGCCCTCTGAAGAAAGTGGCCTCATGACATAACTAACTTCTAAATGATCATTATGGTCTTTGTAATGCAGCAATTACCGTATTTGTGATCGCTCCTGTTGACACGTGAATGGAGCCCAACATGTTAAATCACAAAATGAAACTAGAGACAACATGCAGAGAAACCACACATCATCTCCATCGTTTCTCTGGTAAATAATCCCAGTTTGCAAGACATTTTTCCAGGTTTAGAACGAGAGAAACACAACAGCTTGGACCATTGTGAGGGTCAGGATTAAAATCTTGTGCTCCAAACAATTTCCAAACAGGTTTTCTTCACAGGTCACTTGTGTTCAAGTTGCTGAATTATCATAGAGGCCATGCAGGTTTTAGTGATAGTTGGAAGAATGTGGACATGCTTGGTGATGGCTGGGGGGTTGGCCTGGGTGGGTGGGTGGGGGTTGGGGGTCAAGACTGATGGAATTTCTTACCAGTAGCTAAAATCTACCTGCTCATTGTCACTGTCACTGTCTCACCTGTTCATCCTCCCTCCCCACCCATTCATTCAAATTACTGCTGCATGTCTCCACCACCCCTCCCACCAGAGCCAGGTGATATATAAGGAGGATACCACGAGGACCTTCGTTTCTTCAGGAGCATCCTAAACCTGAAGTGTCCACTTCAAGGATTATAACCAAAAAGCTGGAGAAGGAGAGAAGCAGTACTTTTGTTGTTTGGGGGTATGACAGACAAATTTTAAGCTTTAGACTTTCGTCAATTCTTTCTCTTACGGCTGATTTTTTTTTTAATTATTGTTCTTGAAAATAATCATAACCCTTCCTGTAGTTTTTCCAGGTGAATTTCAAGTGAATGGCGCCGTCTCTGGCCAGATCTGCTCCGAGCGAACTCAACCACTGGTGGAGCCAGCTGAAGTTTCGCCTCCAGAACAAGAAAGGATGGAACGAGATGCTGGACGAGACGTTCCTCTTCTACACAAAAAAGTAATGGAAGTATTGCTGTCGGCCGCTTTACATTGTGAGATCAGACTCAAAGTTGTTTGCTGAGTCTCTGTCTGTTTGATCAACAGCATAAATGACATTCCTCTCTTCTACGCGGCTAAGAACAACAGTCCTGGTTGCATCAAGAAACTTCTCAGCTGTTCGTCCACCAACATCTTTGAAAGAGGTAACACTCAAACCCAAAGTTTCATTTTCTCATTACAGTGGATGATCTTTAATGTTGAAATGCTCTGACTCAGGAACCCTCGGAGAAACAGCTCTTCATGTCGCCGTGATGAACGACAACCTGGACGCCGCCGTGGCTCTGATGGACGGAGCGCCTGAACTCATCAACGAGCCTATGACCGCTGAGATTTTCCAAGGTTCTCACCCAGAAACACCAAAACCTGTAGAAGCAGACTCATCTTAAATATTGGATTCTTATTGTTTAGTGTTAAAGATGCTATATTTCCACTGGGTCAGGTCAGTTTAAACAGATACACAACAATATGCTGGCGAAGATTCTCAGTCATCCAGGACATGGTAAATTCAAAACAGTTCAAGACAAAACAACTGGACTTTATTCATTTGTCCAGATCTCTATAGTGGAGAAACCAAACAGCCTCTTCACAGATGCATGGCTCAACATGGGAGAGCCGACTCTTCAGGACAAGTCTCTGGTTCACCTACACCTCAAGGATAAGGGACACTCTTTAGAGGACCAAAATGTCCACATTTTGGACCGAGAAGACGGCTGATTTGAGAGGAGTTGAAGGCAGCTATTAATGTAAAACGAGAGAAACCGTCTTTAAAAAGAGGAAGAGGTCTCAGATTTCAACTTGTAAAAACATTTAGTTCAGCTTTATGTCAGATACCCAGTCAATTTCACACTTATCAGGAATTTCTTCAGTGTCACCAGAGTGGCACCTCTGTGTGTCAGACTAACAAAGACCCTAATGAACCTTTCTTGTGAGGAACAATAGGGCAATCTGCATATGTATCTAGCTTAAGGCCCCCACATACTCGGGCACACTTCACTCTGCGGAGGTCTGCACGTACTCGAGGAAGACTCAATGCAAACTAGAAGCAGACATCTGCCGGACTTGCCCGCAAGAAGATAAATTTTTATGACTGCATACTCGGTGTCGCACAATAAACTGCCCCGCAACAGTGTTCACGTCAAGCTGTTTTGTATGCGACACCATCCGCTCTCTATGTTCCGAGCAACCAGTCGCAAGGATGCGCAGCGTGACTGCCATTCTCTGTGCAGCACTGACGGGTGTGCAGTGGGTGCCATGGTGGTGAAGTAAGTGCCCAACTATCTCACTGAACTTGCTAGAATCCATTTGAAAATATTCAAAATGTTTCTCATTGTCCATTGCCTTCATGTCCCACCTTTTTTCCTTTTGTTTTTGTTTTTTGCCAAGAGACAAGCAATCTCTTCCTCCTCGTCCGTTGACGCCATGACTGAAATTGTGAGAAATGAAGGAATTTGTCACGAGATAATTAAAATCTGCACGCTCGAGTATGAAGTCTCAACCGTCTGCGGACAGTACGCGTGAAATACGCACAGTAGAGTTTCACTCGGGTACAAAAAATACGACCAGACCCGGTCCCAGCCCATAGCCATAATTTCCAAACTCCACCCTATCCGACGAATTAACAGTAATTACAGGTCCGAACCCAATACCCCAGACATTTTTAATTAAGCATTGACTGCTTATACCACTGACTATTATTATTGGTCGGCAGATGCGTGTGGCTGAGTAAAGGGGGGCAGAAGATCAGAGCTGAGGAGCTCTCAAAGCGCATTAAATACTGTACTTCCCTGCTTCTGCCTGCATTGAACCCTGCTCTGACATGTTAGATATTTTGTGATCTCACCTGTTTGGGTCATCGGCATGCGTCTGCTGAGTGGAGCAGCTGAGTGAACGTCCATTTGGTTGATGGATCATTGGCAGTAGTCCATCTGAAGCTTAACTGATCTTTATATCTCTTTCAAGGCCGGTCAGCGTGCAGTGAAATGGCCGCGTGCAGCCGGTGATAGTATGGCAAGCCATGGTGCCATATTGGATCATCAGCCGCTTGCGTCCGCTGATGCAGTCAAAAGCGTGGCACCGACCCTGCCCACGCATTAAGCACATTATTATGGCCCGACACATAATCCGGGTCGAGCGGGGCCGGGCTCCGGGTTCATGTTAGAAATGACAGCTCTACCGAGCATCTCACGAAGTACGCACAGTACGCCCGAGTACGTGGGGGCCTTTAGTTCAGCTTATAACTCGAACCCCACACTCTCTATTCTTTGAATTGAGAAAGCTCCTTGGATGAGAAGCAAACGTTTTCATTGACAATAAAGTCCAGTTATTTTTGTCTTGAACTTTATTGGATATACAGTACAACAATCACATCCTCTTCTTCCTCAGAAGGAGAGAAGACAAAATTTGACATGGACTTTTTTGCCGCTGGGTTCAACAGGGTGAGTTTCAACTGAGCATGATAAGTTTATTACAAACTGGCTGTGAGGTTCAGTTTAACCTCCAAACTTCACATTCACCTAAAGATAAAATCCCATTCAGACAGATGTGTTTCTTGTAGTAAAACCCATCACCTGTCGAACCCAGTTAGAGTAAGGTGACCAGATTTCTGCCATTAATTTTGGGGGCATTTCCAGCTCGGAGACAAAAAAGAATCAAATATTATCAAGATTAAATTAAAAATGGGGACATGGTTTCATTCATTTTCACACATTTAGCCGTAGCTGCAGTCTTTGTTTCACTGCAAACACATAAACTTTATGATATATGTGAGTTTGATGAATAAAATTATAGTTTAGATGTTTTGTATTGGGACTTATGACAAGTTAATATCTTTAGAACAACTCTGTTTGGAGAAACAGAGTTGAACTGCGACCAGACTGACAAGCTAACGTCTTGTCCGAGCGAGGCCAAGACCTCTCAAAACAACTTCCATCAGCAGTTTGTGTGAAAGCCATTTTAGAAACCGGTACAGCTCCATCAGCTTCACATTCTTTGGTCATTCCAGTTGTGATTTTTCAGCTAGATGTGCTCCAGACTGCACCAGAAGCTAGCTGCCGCAGACACTAGCTTTAGCATTTGTGCTTGCATATGTTAAACTGGAAATGCATTCACAAAATGAAGATTAAAACGCTTTCACACAAACTTCTGTGACTTGTTTTCATTGGAGTTGTTCTAAGAATGCATCAATTCACTGTCCTTTCTTGAATTTGCTGTTGTAGTTAGCTGTTAGCTCGTCAATTAGGACAAAAATAAGCTCTGTTTCTCCAAACTGAGGCCCTTCAAAGAGTTTTCAGCAACAGGTAATTTACTGTTCAAACTATTTTAAACCTCTGCTTTAAAAAAATAGAATAATATCAGCTGCTTGTTTCTGAGTTTAGAGGTTAGGGAAAGTTTCAAATTATTCCTGAGTCACTCCAGCTGAAGCTAAAAATGAAGGCTTTTGAGTTTGTCCAGTCAGGTCATCTGGACAGTTTCTTTTTTATAAAGATGTTTCGCCCTCTATCCGGAGGGCTTCATCAGTCTGAGGAGTGCCAGTAAACTGTTTCCCCACCAAGCAGTAAACTTCTTAAGTGGAGCAACCAGTTTGCTGAAGTTAAAATGGTTTTGAATTTGGATTATTTTACATGTTAGTTTTGTTTAGAGGGCTTTTACAACGAGTTGTTAACTTGGTTAAAATTAAGTGTTACTTTAGTTTATTTGAATTAGGTCAGATTAAAGGAATAATATCCAATAATTGTTAGACATGTTTAGGACAAGGTGCACCAAGAAGGCTTTCACAAAAAAACAAGGCAAGTAGCAGGAGGCAGTAAACTTTTTTTTTTTTTTTATAACAATGAATAATCAAATAACATTGGCGCTTTTATGCAGAATAAGTCCTTGGAGCGTCTGTAGCTGTTTGAGAAATGTCCACAACTCTATGTGTCTTCACCTCAGGTATCACTCCTCTCCACATCGCTGTGGTGAATCAGAACATCAACCTGGTTCATCAGCTGATTCGACGAGGAGGTGACGCCGCCACGCCTCGAGTCACCGGCCTGTATTTCAGGAAGAGGATAGGAGGCCTTATGTACTGCGGTGAGTCAGCAGGACGCCACAACAAACTGGAGCACATACAGATTATCAGCAGCTCAGATGTTATACAAGAAAAGTGAAGCTGCTTTGGATAAAACAATGAACTGGATGAAAAGTTACGCTGTGTATTTTATGTAAAGCTACAAAAACAGATGTTGTTTCTGTTTGCCTCAACAGGTGAGCACATTCTGTCCTTTGCTGTTTGTGCTGGAAACGAGGAGATCATCAACATGTTACTTGATGCAGGAGCCAGCACCAGAGTCCAAGATTATCGAGGTTGGGAAACTCAGATCATGAGTTGGAGAGAACTAAGTCATATTTAAAAACAAGGCAAAACGGCAACAACACACACCCACATGGTCTGCACAAAATAATCTAGATTTCTGGAATTTGTTTAGATGTAGAATTGTGTAAAACCCATAATAATTAAATAAATGCTCTTTATATCAGTTCAGTCTATTTATAGTTCAAACTCAAATTCAAGAATCTTTATTATCTCCAAGGGACAATTTGTTTCACAGTCAGTAGGCACATAAAACATCCATACTACTGGCTGTACTGAAATTTACTTTCATTGTGTTCGGTGCAATGACAAAAATGTACTGTAGAATGCACTGACTGATTCAGTCAGTGCATTCTACATCTGGGCAGAAGATACCTACGTCTATATGGAAGCAACCTGAACTCACCATGGAATGGGTGATCAGGATCTGCCAGAATATATATGTACACACACACACACACACACTCACACACACACACACA
>JAVCKU010000047.1:10854528-10867692 GCA_032273985.1 Hypsolebias coamazonicus | reverse complement strand
TGCTGCATAAAAAAGACAACGTAAGGTGTGATGATGTCACTGGGGGTGGCGCCGTAAGTCCGAGTTGCCGTAAGTCGGGGGAGCCGTAACTCGGGGACAACCTGTAAAGATGGAATCCTGAGGTCATCAAACCAGACTCCTTCCGCCCCCTGGCTGCACCGAGAACTCCTGTCCATAAAAGCTATGAACGGAATCAGTGACAACAGGCAGTCCTGGCAAAGTCCAACTCCCATTGTGAAGGGGTCCGACTGACTGCCGGCATTGCGAACCAAACTCTAGTACCATTTCTTTAGGGACTCAATGGCCATTTCAGTCTTATTCATTAAAAAAATCTGAAGAGTTTGGGAGTGCTACATGAGGAGTCTTTACCCATCAAATATATGCAATGCAAGACATTTACCTCCTGTAGTCGTCTTTGATCCTCTGTGAACATCTCCAGCTCAGGGTTGTTCGTGACTTCCGGCAATTCCCGCCACAGTACGGAATGCTGTGTGAGTGAGATGGACAGACGTGGAGAGGACGGCCTGCGCTCGGTCCTAGGGATGTCCGGAAGAGGCAAGTTCTTGGCACTTGTGACAGAGCCGGCGTGAGTCAAGCACAACTGTGGGACTGGTGGTATGGGAGGAAGAGGCCTGCGGGCGGGGGGAGGTGAGGGCATGGGGGACAGGTTAGGGTCTTCACCCACTGAGAGAACATCGGAGCGAAACTGACGCAGAATCTCAATGTTCTGTGCCGCCTCGTTGTACTGCTGGTAGAGCAGTGCTGCGTCTGGTGGGGGAGGCAACGAGAGACAAACGAGTCAAGAAAGAATAAATTATCTAAATGGACAGGAAGCAAAAGAAGTAAAACAAGTGGAGACAGAAAAGTGTTTTTCACGAGTCGTTTTTAGCATTTTAAAACAGTTCTTATACACACACTGATCGGAATGCAAAATCACAGCCGCAGCTGTTTTCCTGACAAGTTCATAAAAAAATGACTGCTTGCAGAAACCTGTCTGTAACTTGCACAAACACACACACACACACACACAGATCAAGCACCAACACACTCCTTTCCCATTTCTCATAACAGCCAAGTGCAGCAGTAGTAAAGAGAACGGCTACCATTTCAATTTGTTTAACACATTATTTCTAAATGGTGTGAGCCAGAAGTAAACGAATACAGATTTGCTCTCTTTTGTGTATGCCACTGAAGTTTTGAACCCAGCATTAGGTGATTAAGAGATAAACAGTCACTGAGCTTGTATTTACGCCGAAATATGACTCATACACACTTTGAGGGGAAACGCTCAAGCCTGTCACGCTTTTCCCTGCTGCTCTCAGATCGTATGTTGTCATGTCGCCTCAACTAGTCTAAGTATTACTCTTCAGATTTACTTTAAAACATCACCGTCACTGATGCTAACAAAACTTATAAAATATTTATATTTCACAAGGCAGCATTGAAGATATATAACATATCAGATGATTACTTTGGGCGCTTAAACATGAATAAATAAAAATGAGAAACTTACTGAGAAAACTTGAATTCCCCTGGAGTCTTGCCATTTTGTCAAAAGCATTCCTGCCAAAAAAAGGACAAGAAAAACATAACTGTGGAGTTCATTTAAAAAACCTCTAAAGCTCATTTAAGTATAGCTGCAAAAACATCAGATTTTAGGAGACTCTTTAGTACCCGCACTACTGCTCCTCTAAAAAGTAAACTTCGACTGGTTTCAATAGGAGTATTTAAAAAATTTGCACAATTTTTGTTTTGCTCACCTTAGGTTCACCTCGCCCAAGCTTTTACTGAGATCGTCATCTGAAATCAAAAAGTAACTATTTGTAGTGACGCTACAAAACACCACCTTGAAAGTGTAAGACATTAAAGCTACAACATAAATACGTTAATTAGATAATTAGTTCAATAAATCAAATGCCCCGCCACTATAGGTTACAGAAAAGAAATGGTTGTTTCCAGAACCTATGCTTTATCTGTCTGTCTGAAAAGAGGATTAACATCTGCTTGTTAAAGTCACACCTTGGATTTTCCCTTTCTTGCTCCGCCTTTGCCAATTTCCACCATGAAATGAAATGACAACATTGTGACACCGTTTCCAGTTTAGATGATGTACTTTGTGTCGATTGAAGCAAAGATAACCGAGAGTGGTAGATAACTGAGTACTTTTTTTTTATCTTTATGAGTGGTGTAAATCTATAGGTATTAAACGTTACAGAGATTGGAAAACAGAAGAAAGAAAAAGAAGAATGTGATTTTAAAGTGTTATTTGTTGATTTAGATTGTTGTAAGCACGCGGTCTTGTTTAAAGGTAAACTGCAATGCTTACAGACAACAAAAAGAGATGGAGGTAAATCAAGAGGTGGTTCTCCAGATTTTGGAAATGGTTAGTGATATGATCAGATCCCAGTGTTGTCTTAGTTTTCTGTCTTTACCTGTTGGAGAGAATACTCTGGCTCTGCGATCCCTTCCAACACTTATATCTTCTTCCACGTCTACATGGTCTTCGTCTCTTTGCTTATTGGTTTTACGGATCGCCCGCCTCCGTATGCGAACTTCAGGGCTCATATTCAGAAAACTGGAAGACTTTGTGACAGTCGCCGCGTTCAATTCAGCTCCTATCTCGTCCTTTCTAACTTCCACCCCAGTTTCTTCTATACATTTCTCCATCTCCGCTTCTGTATTTCCCTCTTCCGTCTGCCTGTCTTCTGCTCCTTCACTCATTTCGTCTATAACCTCCTGGCTTCTACCCTCTTTAGGGAGCGTTAAAAGATCAGACTCTGAATCATAGTTAAGAACGGGGCAGCTATTAGGCTTGTACAGTGTGTTGATCATTAAATACTCCTCCACCTCCTTTCCCTTGCTTTTTTCATGGTCTGTTTCTCTTAACTCTTTTATATCTGCCCTTGCTAATAACTGAGCTTGACTAGAGAGTTCGGTCTTTTGGTCCATAGTGTGATTTTCCTTCCCCTCTGTGTTTAAATGTGTGTCAGTATTAGTGTATGAAGGTGTTACAACATGTATAGCTGTGACGTGGCCTGCTTGAATGTCGGCTTGGGTCTGTCCCATACCTTTAAAGTCCACCTCCAGGTCTTCCTCCTCCAGTTCGGGGTCTGAGTTCTGATCATCTCTTGTCAACGAAATAATCGGCAAATCAAAACTCCTTTGTGGAACAACGTCTTTTTCCTCATCATTATTGATTTGTTTGGCCCCTTGATCTTGTTTTGGTTCATCCACCGCCTGTTCATCAGACTGTCCCAGGATCTCGCGCACCACACTTGCAGCCCATTTCAGGTGAGGGGCTTGGGAATGCCGCTTTGGTTCCCTGGACATGGTCCATGCCCCGCTCATTCTTATCCGAACTTCCTCCATCTCTTCTTGACTCATTGTTTCAATGTTCATGTCGTCCAAGAAGGGTGGAATTCGCTCCAAACTATCTCTAGAACGAGTATCAGCATGACTTTGTCGTCTTCCTTTATTATTTTCTCTCCAACGTACAAGGAGTCGTTCAGTTTTTGAGTCTCTTTTCATTTCTCTAAATCCTGTCCGCACGGGCTCCACTTTGCTCCTCATTTCCCCTCTAAGTTCAACATCTTGTAGCTCTTTGGATGCATTGCATCGAATGTCCCCTTCAGCTGTGTCTCCTGTTGGGAGTCCGTCCTTTATTGGAAAACTGTAGTCACTTTGCTTGTCATTTCTGCTCGATGTCAGCTGCTGGGCATCCTGAGATTCATGTTTGGCCTCATCACTACTTTGATTAAGAGTTTCTGAATTTGGTTCGTTTATTTCCACTCCTCCCACTTCATCATCTTCTGACGATGACAGCTCAGTTGTTTTTGACCGGGAATGACTTTGCCCAGCAACAAAGAAGACATACTTTGGCTTCTTTTGCCTCCCTTGTGCATCATCATTAACCACTTCCTCATTCCTTGTAGTAGATTCGTCTCGATCGTCACCTTCAGAACCCATGGAACTATCAGGCGTTGGATCCTCATCTGAAGCACAAGCTTCACAGGAATTCTTATAGTCCTTAAACTCCGTTGGATAATTTTCTCTTTCGTCTTCCTCGTCTCCACCACTGGACAAAGTCACAACCATGTTCTCTCCTGACAGAATTCTGTCTTGCTTCCAACTGCCATCATTTCCTCTTTCACTTCCAGATGGTGCCCAAGATTCACGCCCACCATCTTCGTCTGTGTCACTCTCCTCAGTGTTGTTGGCCATTATCTCTCCCTGTACATCTCCCTGTCGCCTTTCCTCTATCTCTCCACAACTGTCAGACAGATGTTCCTTCCCTCCTCGCTCTGTCCAGATTTCACTCACCTCATCATCTCCATCTACACTCACTCCCTCAGAGTCTCCGCTATACACATCTCTCCCACCATGCCTTCTTTTAGAATAGCTTTGCTCCAAGTTCCTCTCATCTGGTTCTGCTTTTTCTCGACTCTTGGGTCTTCCCTTTTCTTCCATTAACTCCACGTTCATCTCCTCCTTTCTCCTCTCCCTTTTCTGCCTATGATAACGCTCACTGTTTCTATCTTCAGTTGTCTTGCCCCTCTGTGGCTCTAACCACATCCTTTTCTTCTCTGGCAAGCTATTTGTGGTTTCTCTTCTATCTCTTCCTTGTTTCTCACTTCTTATTTGTTGCTTCTGACTTCTGTCAGTTGCTCCCTCTGGTTCGCTACATCTTTCTTTTATTCTTTCACCTTCAGCAGCCTGTCTTGACCTTCTTTCCCTTTCCCTATACATGTCTCTATCTTGTCTATATTTCTCAATGTCCCCATCGCTGATCCGTTCTCGGCCGCTTTGGACTTGTGGAGGCGGCCTCTGAGCTGAATCATTCATGGATCTGTTGCTTTTGTCTGCCTGTCGTTCACATGTCTCCTTGTATCTTCTCTCATTTCTGTATTGATCATCCACTCTCCTATCATCAATGAATTTTCTTTCCATTCTCAATATTTCCTCTCTGTCCACCTGTCTTGCTGTTCTCATGAAAACCTCGTCAGATCTTTTCCGGTTGTCCTCTTCTCTCCTCCTGGATCTATCCATGTCTCTCTTTCTCTGCCCATCCTTATCCCTCTCTAGTGGCATTTTGCTCCTGTCTACCTCCTCATTTCTGCTGAACTGATTTGTCGCCTCTTCCCTCTCTCTGTCCTTCATTTGGTCTCTTCTCATCTTACTCTCAAGGTCTCCTTCATTCCTGGCATCTTTCATTCTCTCTTTCCTCTGAGCCCTCTCCTTTCTTTCTGCGTACCTCTCTCTTTCTTGTCCCCTCTGAAATAAATACATCTTGGCCTCATCCACATCAGCTCTGATCTTTTCTCTTCTTCTAGCTGCTTCTTTATCTCTTGTGTCCGGTGAACCGATAGTTTCACTTGTCCTCTCTTGAAGTTCAACTCCAGACATCTTACAGGTATTTCGTTCACTCTTTACTGTCCTCTCATCTTCAGGGTGTCTTCTTCTAGGATTTTGTCGCCCTTCTCTTTCCCTGTACATCTGTCTCTTTTTATCCCAGTTATCAATTTGACAATCTCTCTGCCTCCTGTCTTCTTCCATCTCAGGAGGAGTACTTTCAGGACCTCTGTCAACTTGTTTCATTCTTGGAAATGTATCCCCTTTCTTTCCCTTATTTTTTACTCCTTGCTCAGTCTCTGTGTTCTCCACATTCGACAGCAACCTACCATTTTGGCTCTTGTCGTCTTCTCGCCTCCTTCCTCTTTGATCCGGCTCTCTTTTTCCTTCTCTGACCCAGAGATCAGAAGCTTTGTCTTTGTGTTGCTGCTGCTGCTCCACCTCCCTCCTCACGTTTTTATTTTGTTTGTTGACTCTTTCTTCTTCCAACGAAGCACTAGTTTTTGGCGATGGACTTTGGTCTCGAGAGTTTCGTCCTGAATGAAACTTGTAGTCAGGTATAGTTAGGCTAGACAACGTGTCAAAAATGGTAGAAATGGCCTTTTTGCTCCCCATGGTACCATAATTTGGTGAATCTAGAAGATGGTTAACACACAGATTAGATAAAATGATCTAATTTCATAAAGTATTCAAGTAAAGACCAAATTCAACACAGTGGCTTCGTGCATTAAAATTAAGAACTGCGCTGTTACACTTTAAACACAATTATATTTTGTTTGTACTTGTTTTTTTCAATGTATGTACATTTACTTTGAGTAAATCTTGTTTAAAGGAGTCAGGAGAAAAGGTGACACACTGTTCTGTAAGAATGCAGCACAAGCCTGTAAAAATGCAAACTGTCATAGAAAGCAGAGGCCTGTGACACATAGGCAAGGCATGTAGCGTGCAAACAAGTTCTTTAAACATGTCTTCATCAGACACAACTTTTAGAATTATAATAATAAAAAATAAATAAAACTCACCTGAATGTGTATCCAGAGGAGATACCGTACTGCTCTCCCAGTTTAAGCTCAGCTCAAAAGCATAGGATTGCACAACTTTTGACAATTCATTCTCTTTGTCTTGGCGTTATCCGAGTAGATTTCCTTTTGTTTTTCCTAATAAATCTCAACTGTCTTTTCTCCCTCTCTCTCAGTCGATCAACTCTTTTGAATAGTTCATGTTTATGCCTGAGTGCTCCTTGCTTTTTCCTCTTGCTGCCTCTCCCTGTCTTTCCCTAGCTCTCCTCCTTCCTCAAATTCCCAAACAAGTCTCGACAGATTGACACTTATCTTTCCCCTCCTCTTCGCCTCAACGTTTGTCTTCACATTTGTTGGCATTCCACAGGAAAGATCCCTCATAAAACAAGCAACAACAAAAAAGACTTGTCAGTGTGTCCACTTTTGCTGTCCCTTTACTGATCATAAGACTGAGAGGACCCTCCCACACACCTCAAAACAAGTGGACAAATCTTCTCTCTCTTGTCCCACTCTTCTTTCACAAGATACAGGAAGTACACCTCCTGAGTGTGTCTCATGATTGGTGGAAAAGGAATGGCCGGGTGTGTCTCCTCACATTTAGTCAAGGTAAGGGTTGAGATAACAAGGAAGTGTGTGGGGGGGAGGGGAGTAAGAAAAATGAATTGTGAGACAGTCTGCAATCTGCAGGAAAGCCTTAAAGCCGTTAAAACGTCCCCAGATTCCCATGAGGCTTAATGCCAAGTGGAAAGAAAGGGAAAACCATTTTCTTAAAATATTAAATAAACAAATACCCAGATGAAACAGTCACAGAGGGGAGGGCAGCATGCTTGAGTGGTAATGAATGATTTGTTTAAATACTTAACTTTATTGATTAAGTAAAACGATTTGAGTTGAAACATTTGAAGTGCAACAACAAAACTGCTGTTGACTAGGCAACTAGAACGAAATAGGATTATTATTTATTAATTTTTGGCTTTCATTTTCATTTATTGTTCTTAAACTTTTTTTTGTTTTTTTTAGAAAACATGTAATCAAGTGCATAACTTCTAAGCAGTGAGTCCATGTGATAAAAAATATTCAAACTATGAAGTGCTGATTCATTTTTATTGGTATGTATGAAACTAGTTTACGATGCTGAGAGGTTCTTCTTGAACTTTGTACACACTATTCTAGATCAGAGGGATTTACTGATAGATTGGTCAATCTAATGTTCTGGGAAATGAGTGCATATAGCAACACCTGTTTTAAAAAAAAAATAGTAATTTTGACTTGAAGTTCACTGTCTTGCTTTACTGAGGGAACTTTTTTAATAACAGTATGTATAAACTGCATTTCCTACTAAATTGTAGGATTTTTTTTTTTTTTTGCTATAACATATTACAATCGATCAATATTTGCAGTAAAACACAAACAACCTCTCAATATTTTTTTTTCTTTAACGTACGACTTGTATTGTTTTTCAGGGTTAGGCAGCTGCATGCTGTGACTAGAAATTTTCATATAAATATGAATCTTTTTTTTTTTTTTTTTTACTAATTGCTGTGAGACATGTTGGACTGGTTAACAGTGACAAAGTTTCCCCAAGTATTATCAAACACAAAGTGCTCACCAGGTTGAACATATCTCTAAAAAGATATCAGTAATCTTGTCATTTTGTGTTTGCAAATTGGGTGCACAGTAGAGTGGGACATTGTTTCAGGAGCAGAGTCTTGATTAAAATCCAAACAGATTAAAGGTTGTTTCGATATGGACCACACTGATAAACTGGAGCCACAAAGGTACAACTTTGTCTAGCAAACACGCTTTGTTGAAAAAGTGTTGATGCATCTGCAAACAGCACTGATACACTGATATCTACTTTGCATGGCCTGTAATGTGGAGAAAATGTGTTTATTTTACTGGGTTTCCGACGTCATTTTGGCGAGGTTCGTTGGACTGTTTGCTAATGAGTTAATTTGATGTGATTTATACCAAATAATTGACTTAGTTAAATCAAAAGTACAAAGAAAATAGTAATAATGAGTGAAGAACATATTTTTGCTAAATAAATGTGTGGTGGACATTATGGTGTCAACGTACCGATAAATAAACTTTTACCAATTTTCTCCAGTTTTCCACGGATGGTGTACAACAACAACAAAAAAAAAAGCACAGTTAGCCGCCTGTAGATATTTCTGGTCACGTGACGCGGAAGTAAAATTCAAACGCTTCTGATTGGTCGAGCTCCAGTTGGTCATATGCGCGTGCTTATGTTTGGTTTCACTTCCGCACTCCGCTCTTTCTGTAGCGTGTTAGCATCTTAAATAGTACTTTGCACGCTTTTCAAGGAATCCTCTTAATGATCCGGAACAGCAAAACAAAAACGTTTCTCAATGTAAATTTCTGTCGCCAACGCGGATTATTTGTTTCCGCATAATAAAACTTTGTTTTTGATGCTCGTTAGCTAGTTAAGTCAACCAGGAAGCAACATTAGCGTCGTGTTAAGTCAGAGTCATCATTTGCAACTTGTCGGTCTTGCTACAGACAGCTAGTTGGTGTTACAAAAAGACGCTTTTACAATAAAAGAAGTCATGCAGGTAGGTGAACTGTAGTACTGGTGAACGTTGAAGTTTTCCAAGTGTTACTAATGATCTGACTCGTTGGAAAAACTTGTTTTTCTTGTGGAGAGAACCAGACAATATGTTAGAACACACTGGTACAACAACTCACGACTAAGAGTTATTATTATAATTATTTTTTGTCTCTACGCAGTGGGACGTGTGGATGTGTTTTTAATGGATTTATGTGCGTAAAGTAACTAAACTCTGAAGAGGATGCATTCTTTAAGATTTGTACCAATTATATGTAGGAGTGGTCAAATCTTAAAGTACTGTATATGTGAGATTATTATTAATTAATTTATTATTATTATTTTGCAGTCTGTTGAGAAAGATATAAAACGTGCAATAAACACATTGGTGCAAATATTACGCAAACTTAAGATGACCAGCTAATATTCCGACAAACCCTTTATAAAACACATTTATTACCATATTATTTATTGTTATATCTAGTCACTTTAGTTCATTTCTATTATAACTTCCTGAAGAAGAAAAGGACCGATTGAAGTTCTTTGTTTGATAAGTCAGCTGTCTAAAACCCCTTGCATTGTTCAGTTTTACACACTAAGGAACAATATAGCTGGTTAAGGTTACTTGTTCAGATGTTAAAAATTTTCCTTAAAATATTATTTTTTTAAATAATCCGAAAACATCTGAAATCCTTCACCAGTTGTCTCCTGATTTTCTTTTACCTGGGTTTAAAACAACTGTTGTTGGGAATGTTAACATCAATATGTTGTAATTATGTTAAAATAATAATGTATTTGTGATGTGATTACGTCCCACCCCTTTACATTTGTTCCAGCTGTTCAGCGTTCCCAGACGAGGATACATCTGGCTGCAGACCTTTACAGTTCTGCTGGTTCTGTGTAAGAGTGGCGTGTTTGCTGGTAACGCCACCAAGGCTTGCAAACTGGCCTCGGATAACGTCTTGGAAAACAAAGTCCTTGAACGCCTCGAGCCGCTTGCCAACAACGTGTAAGAGATTTCAGAGTTTTGTACCATCCTGCTCCAAGGACATATCTTTATAATAAAATAAACATTACTGTCATTCAAAATTGTACAGTGCACCATGTAAATTGAACAAAATTTCATTTGATTTCTCCACAGCAGTGTGTACATAATTTACATGAATTTTATAGACTTTGGTGTTTAGAGCAGAAGATGCAGTTCTTGTGCGGATACAACAAGGAATGTGTAAATGCTAGCAAATGTTCTTATATACATCTAGATTATTTCATGAATGTAACCAAACCATGACAAATTAATTTTTATTAAATGCTATTAAGTGTTTTTCTGTCTTTTCAGTCTCGTGTTAAACCTTAACTGGAATTTATCCTTGTGTTGACAGCTTTAAGGCCGATAGCACAGAAGGAAAAGACAGTTACACATACATGTTCCAGTTGTGTGGAGATGCAGGGGGTGTTCAAAACGCTGGAGTTATTCAAGTGAACAATAACGACAAAAAGACAACGGTGATCGGCTTATACAACACAATGCAGGCCATTGGAGGCAGTGAGTCCCTGTAAAACTAATGATTTGTTCTTTTTAGCCTCCGTATATTCAGTCAGCTGTTTTTGGGAGGGATTTTAAATTGCATTATATGTGTAGACATATCATGACCGTTTGACGTTCGTAATTTATCTTGAGGTCGTTTTTCCACATTTTTCTTCTTTCAGGTGACTGGGTGATGCTGACCTACGGCGGCGGTGAGAAATATGACAATCACTGTAACGGGGAAGCGAGAAAAGCTTTTATCATGATCTCCTGCAACAAGAACGTGAAAAACGTGGTAAAATAAATGCACACGATTTTCACTTGAGTGGATTTGTGTTAAAAGAAACTGGGAAATTTAAAAGACGAAAGTTTACACAGTGACATGTTGATTCAGGTCTGTGAAGATGAAATTAAATCCAGAATACCTCTCTTATTCAAGTTCTTGTAGGTCTTATACATATAAATAAATAAATATATATAGATATAGATATATAAATATATATACACACACATACATACATACATACATACATACTGGTGTGTGTGTGTGTGTGTGTGTGTGTGTGTGTGTGTGTGTGTGTGTGTGTGTGTGTATATATATACCGGTGTATATATATATATACCTTCTAGTTTAGATCTTTTGATGTAGGGTTCTTTGGAAAGCTTATAAGATTAATATCTTGCCTGTTGTAGATAGCTCTTTGAACGGCCTTGGTTTGGAAAAACAGTTTAATTCAGACTGTATATTAATGATCTAATATAATTTCTAAGCAAGACCAAGATCAGCAGCTGTCTTAAAACAACTCCTGCCTTAAAAATGAATCAAAGGTGTTTATGCAAATTGGTTTATAAACCTTGACGCTACCAACCGGAAGATAGTCTGATGCTGCTCAATAATCCAGGTAGAAAAATCTAACAAAGTTAAGTCAGGTTCTCTGGATGGATTAAAATAATAAAATTGTTGAAATATTTCGTCTTTTATCATATTATATAAAAGACTTCGTTAGTCTGAGGAGCTGCAGTAAACTCAGTCTTATAGCACCCAGTATAGTACAGTGTTTCCCCTACCATTATATAAGCAGGGCACCCCCCGGGCCTTGAGGTTGACATATGTGGTGTAGTGGATTAATCAGTTTGCTGGTTACAGCCAAAACTAGAACCATCACCTTAATGACTGATTGTTATTGTCCTGATGGACGCTTGCTATTCAAAGAGGGCTGAGCGATACTAACAATAACAGCAATGTAAGAAGGTGACTCTTTCCTTGATGGAGAGGAACAATAGTTTGAGAAAGGAGTGAAGGAAGCCACATCTTTGAGGAGAAACCATTATTAAACAGGGCGGAGGCCTCCGTGTCCAGTTGTCAGTAATACAATGCTGTTATTGCTAGTATCACTCAGCCTTCTGTGAATAGCAAGCGGCCATCAGGGCATTAACGATTGGTGTTAGGTTGATGGTCCTCCATTATCATGTGAACAGCTACTGTAGTTTTGGTTGTCACCAGCAAACTGGTTGATCCACTATGAGAAGGTGCTGCTTATATTACTGAGTTTATTGCAGCTCATCAGACTGAAGAAGTCTTTTGGGTAAAAGATGAAACATTTAACAAATTCTTTTTTTTTTTAATCCATTCAGAGGACCTGACTTAACTTTGTTAGACAACAGGAAGATAGTTAACAAGTTTATTGTGACTTTTCCACAGAAGATCTAAACTTTCTATTTAAAGCTTATCACATATCAGGAATATAAAAAGAAAATTGTGACTCACAATTGTAACAGAAAAATGTTAGTGAGAAACTTGCGCCGGCATGCTCATCACCACGTCCTTTTCTGCTTCGTGAGAAGTTTGAGTTTGTTTCGTTTCTCCTCAACATTCATTTTGTGGACCCAGAATCCAAAATGCATTTTACATTATTACTTATTAAATCATGGTTTAATGCTTCTACTGTTTGATAAATGTTATCTTGCATATTTTCATGCCCTGTGTGTGTTTACTTTGTAATCTTTGTCTTGCTCTTAGGGTAATTTAGAAGTCATCTTGGAGGACAGAGACAGAGCGAAAAACTGTTTTTATCTCTTCGAGCTGGACGCCAGCGCAGTCTGTCCTGCTGTTCAGTCCCATCTCAGTGCTGGCTCCATAATACTCATCATGTATGTAAAGATGTAACTGTACAAGAGCTCTTAAAGGTGCTGTTTAAAATAAAATTATTTATCTTAAGCTCTTTTCTTCCAGAATCTTCTGTCTCGTGGCCGTTTACCTCATTGGAGGTTTCCTCTTCCAGCGGCTGATCGTCGGAGCCAAAGGGATGGAGCAGTTCCCAAATTATGCTTTTTGGGTGGAAGTTGGAAACCTAACTGCGGTAAATTTAAACTACCGTATTTTTTCGCTGTACACGTTGCTCTGCCCTATAAGTCGCATCAATCCATATTTGCCTAATAAAGTGGAAAAATCCATAAATATGTTGCTTCGCCGTATAAGTGGCATCTATTATGTGTCACCTCTGAAGTGTCACGTTTGTTTCGCGTCACCGCTGACAACCTGGAAACGTGGGCCGGTGTTGTGCCAAAAATCGATTGGCTGCTAAATGGCAGGAGCATGCACGGGAGGACTTTGACAAGAATTTAAAGGCCGTGTGACATGATGTTTGAACTTTGCATAAAATGGCACAACATATATATCTTGTATCATTCAACTATGT
>JAVCKU010000047.1:10795131-10806185 GCA_032273985.1 Hypsolebias coamazonicus | reverse complement strand
GTAAAAAAGAAAATAGTTGAATGAGACAACATATATATGTTGTGCCACTTTATGCATAGTTCCAACATCATGTCACATACACTTTAAACATAAGTTCAATCAAACAACGTAAAGTTATATTAGCTATGATTTTTTAAATGTTTCAGTTTAAATTTTATTCAAACACATTCATTTCACATTATAAAATTAATGTTATGTTTTATTGTAATTCAAACTTTTCAGGGTTTTTTGTTAGAACTGCATAAGATAACAGTATTCCTTGTCCTTGTTTACTGCTAAACTCAGTGATCATCAGTTATGGTAATTCTCCCATTGTGTTTTGTGGTGTTTTTAACTGATCTTCTCTTCTTCAGGCTGAGCAGACGTCTCAGAAACGCAGCTGGCGTCTGTTATTTCTCCTGCCAAAGCGAGGACCCAGAGCGTTCAGCAGTTTCTGCTCAGCGCTCAGAGAGACTGAGCAACAGCACCTGTGTGACCTGCTCACACAGTCACCGGAGCAAGAAGACAAGGAGACGCATGTAGACGTGAGTGTGTGCACTGATGTTCGTCATTATACATTAATACACATAACTCAGAGCTACAGCTTTTACTGCTGATCCGTGTGACGACGTGATGCAGCTTCCAAACTCTGCTCAGAGTATTCAGGCTGAGAAAGAGCAAGAGAGAAACGCAGAAAGGAAGACAGAGGTGAGCAGAGAGCAAGACGTAGCACCGATTTCTAGAGAACTTTGAGGTTCTAAATGTGTTTTACAGTGCTTTCATATTTGTCAGCCCAGCTATGCACTTTATAGGAAATGTTAATAGAAGTATGAGCTTCAGTAACAGGATTTTTTTTGCAGACATCCTTAGTGAGCGAGGTGAGCAGCACCTCGTCAGTCCCAGCCCAGTCCTCAGATAGCAGCAAAACAGATTCAGAGCCGTCATCCAGAGAGTTGACCCCAATCAGGGATCAGGACAGGAACAAAGAGAGACAAAGGACAAAGGCAAGAGAAAGTGAAACACAGACAGAGGTGACCGTTACCAAACGCTTCCAGCTCCTAGTACCCATCCAGGCTGCCCTGCGGTGTTAGTCAAACAGCTGACAGGAGATAGTCTTAACAGTTGGTTAGAAATGTACATGCACTAAACAACTGCTGCTGCAAATATCCAAATGTCTCTAATTTAGAGGCTGTTGTTTTGTTTTTAATGACATGGCATTATTTCACATTTTAGAGAGTTGCAAGGTCTCGTCTTCCGCTTCCAACTCAGGAGGAATTGCCTGCGAAGAGAGCACGGACACAGGGTGAGTGTTGTTGAAGTGAAGTGTGTCGCTCTGAGCTAAATGTTGTTATCAGTGTTTGTTTCCCTGGAGACAACAAGCAAAACAAAAGAACTAACGTGCTGTCTAGTTTTAAGAAATGTCATTTATTATAACGTTAGAATTTGTTGCCAGTTCATGGTTTTAGTCTTTCAGAGAAACAACTCATTGTTAATTTTGTGCACATTTTTTTATTATTTATCTCTATTACATAGATAATTGTAGTGGTTTTGTTGCTTTAACGTGCAGTTACTTTGTGTACCTACCTATATGCCTCACCCTTTAGGAGTGACTCATTCTCAGCAGTGTAATTCAATACAGTTGAAATGCAGCTTTGAATAAGCAGACTAACTTGTGACAAAGATTATTGTTACTTGTTTGCTGTTATATTGTCTAAACCCGTCTGTTTGCTGTAGAGTCCATGGAGTTTAGCCTTGATGCCGACAGTCCCATCACCACTCCTGTCCTGCCATGCACTCCTGACTTTTACCTCTCTCGCTGCCAGCAGGTACAACACCTTTGTTTAAATGGTCAGGTTAGCCGTTCTGCAGGAATTTGGGTCTAATGATTTATCTGTGCACTCGAAGAGAAACATAACCTGTTGTCTGTGAAAGTTTTAAAACAGGATAATATCGGTTGGATCGCTTATAATGTATATATTTTCCAATCCTTCCCTCCCTACAGTCTTACAGGATGAAATCCACCCCTCGTGGCTTTGCCTTGGTTATCAGTAACGTGACCTTTGACTCTGGTGCTGCTCCTGACCTCGACCCAAGGAAAGGAGGTGAAGTGGATGACGAGGTCCTCAGGAAGATTTTTACTGAGCTGGACTACCTCGTCAGCGTCCACAGAGACCTCACCGCTCAGGTGAGACTCAGAGTCACAGTCAAATTCTGACAAATCTTTATTTTTTTAGATGATAAACTTTAAAAATTTGTAAGAAGAGTGAGTTAATGGTAAACCTAAGTAGGTCTAACTGTGTTAAAGATCTTTGTTTAAGCAAGGCTGGTGAAGTGACACAGAACAGGTCCTTCAGTGCAACATTTGTTTGTTTAGTTCACCTGCCCTACTGCCGGTTTAAGAGAAACAATCACAGAACAAACACAACTTTAACTCAGTCAGAGAAGATGAAAGAAGATTTGATCTTTTCTCGTCTTTTAACTGAACCTCTTATTGTCTTTGAGCAGGACATGAGGACATGCCTGGAGACATTCTGCAGGCGGCCAGAACACCGGACAATGGACAGCTGTGTGGTGTGTCTGCTGTCCCACGGTGTGGAGGGGGCGATTTACGGCACAGACGGACAACTTCTTCAGGTTAGCTCGTCTGATGCGCTGTTAGTGTATTTTATCGTTTAACCTCACCTGCTACTCTTGGGTCAAAATGAGCCACAAGGCCTCAGTTTTAACTCTGAGGCTTCATGGCCAATTTTTGACCCAAGGGCAGGATAATTGAAAAGACATTTAACGAGTAAACATGTAACATTTGATCATTTTCAGCTGGACTGGGTGTTTCAGACTTTTGACAACGCACGCTGTCCGCTGCTCCAAAACAAACCAAAGATGTTTTTCGTTCAGGCCTGCAGAGGAGGTAAGTAAACAACCGATCAAATCTGTATTAGAGTTCAATCTTCTGGATTCCTCGACATTTCATGGCAAGAAATGAGCTGAGAGCGCCAGCCTCTACTTCCATGAGCCCAGCTGTTGTCTACTGTCACTTTTCTGGCTGATGTAATTATCACAGTGGGCGGCCATCCGTCAGCCACGCAGCTCCAGATGTAGACTGTGTCAAAATGTCACGCGTTCTGTTATTTTTTTTTTACATCAAAGCTCGGTCAAAATGTGCTCCGACTTCAAAATGAACCTGTAACTTCAGAAACCTGCAAAATCCTGCAAACATCATGATGCTTGTGAGCAGATAATATATTAATCTTTATAATTTACTATCATAATATTGAATGAGAGTGTTGATATTTTGATAGGATTCTGTATTATTTGTCATTTTATATGATTGTTTTTATTTTTTTTGGCTGTTAGTACACATGTAATTTATTACATGATTCCACCAGTAGAAATAGACACAAACCACAGAGAACATGTTGAAACTAGTCAGCTGCAGTCTGAGCTGAACTCAAACCTTCTTCCTGCTCCGTGTAGACCTGGCCACCTGGTCTGTGATCCAACTGATCTTAGGTTTTGTGACCTTCAGGGATTTATTCCTCCTAATGGCAGTTTTGACCCTTTTGAATCTTGAGCCTTCTCTCTGGTGGAGGAGTGGACATTTTACAGCAGCGTTTCAGCCTGTTTTGAAGTCAGTAGATGTTTCTTTTTCAGGGGGAAGGGATCAGGGTCCAGAAAGCCCCCCTGAATGTGGATTCTGCAGGTCTGTGAGTGGCAGTTTCTTTACTGGAAGAATGCTCTCACTCTGCATCCAGAGCTCTGTAGTGATTACAGACACTCCCAAAACCTGCTGACCAGACTGGACAGAGGCTGAATGGGACTTTGTGTTAAATCGTGTGCCGCTTATATCCAACATGTTCTAATTAACCAGAACCCGTTCAGTCAGATGTAGCTGATATCCTGTCTGTGTCAACATACCAGACGGATCAGGACAAGTCTGAGAGCAGAACAATGATGTCAGCTGCGATCAAGAAGAACCTGGAGCTCTTCAATTTTGAATCACCAAATTTTGAATTACAAAGTAGAACGTCTGACTGTTGGGCTGAACTGAGCTTTTGGTTTTTCAGATGAGATGGACTGTGGAGTGGAGCAGATAGACGGGCCGGCGAGGACTCTCTCACCAAGCTGTGAACAACGCGATGCTGGGAGGGAAGGAGAGGGGGATGCAGACTCAACGCAGAGAGGGGACCAGAGGAGGCCAAGAATTAAACTGCCTCAGCGCTCAGATATGATCTGTGGCTTCGCATCTCTCAAAGGTCAGAAAATTAGTAAGTTTGCTTTTTTCCCTACTCTGTGGGTTTTATTCATGAAATAGGAATTTGTATTAATCAACCTTAATGTAAATTAAAGGAACATGAATAGATCAGCAGAGATGTACATTAATGCTGCTGTTAAGTTTTTCTCTATTCAGCTTGTCTGAAAACTGGTTTGATGTAATCTGTAAATCATATTTTTTTGCTATTTGCACAACATTTTTCAAGCATTTGAAATGACAAATAATTTATACCCCACTCTCTCTAAACCAGAGGTGCCCAAAGTGGGGCTCGCGGGCCAAAGTTGGCCTGCAAAGCCATTTGAGTTGGCCCACCAAGCTGTCCTCGTTACTATATTAAAATTACCTTTGAAGGATCAATGTGTTGTCACCCAGTCATTCCACCCATTGAGTCAAGGATTCAAGGTTCTTTGTTTGTCATTCCACCACATGTAACCACATGGTGGAACGACACTGTATACAGGGTACAGGTTGACCTTAATGTTAGATGGAAAAGTCAGCCCATTGACTACCGTATACTGTATATGGGACTGTTTATTTATGTTCAAATTATTGTTGCTGTTAAGTTGTGTTGCTGCTGGATATGCAGTTTCTTTACATTTTGCACTACATGTACATATACATACTGAAATGCCAAAATGTCTACATTTGCTTTAATTTCTTATATATGACTTATTTGTTATAATTTGTGTTCTGTAATGTTCTTTTTTCAGAATCAAAAGTTAAAAACTGTGTAATAAATAAATGGACTTTACTTAAAGATGGATTTGCATTTCATGAATGATGTTTTCGTTTGGCCTGCAGTCCTCTGATAGATTTTAAATTTGGCCCTCTAAGGGAAAAAGTTTGGGCACCCTGCTCTAAACAAATATAAAATAATCTCTCATTTCTCTTTAGTGCAGTTTACAGAAATCTGCTTGAAGTAAATGTGAACATGTAATTTAATTTTATGGACACTCAGCAGGTCGAGTGTTTAGGAACAAATCGATTAACCAATTAAGCACTTACTGGCTCTTTATCCTTTTGATCAACTTTTAGCACATTTGTTGGATTACTGGTGATTTGCTGGCATCCACAGAATCTGTTTCACTTTAAAAATATTTGATAAATCGAGGCTTTCAAAGTGAGTTCACTGTTAAACTGAGTTCCAAAGACATAATTTCTTGTTTATTGAGCACAACAGTTAGAAAATGTCTTTTTGTATAAAGATGTGTACCCATTGCTAAAAATGGAAATGTAAAAATTGCTTCTGATAATTTAAGTTGCTGTATCCAATCTGTACCAGATCATATTACGGTAGCTCTGCGTGTTGCGTCGATGTGTAAAGCTATGGTCTGGTCTTTGTATCCTAAAGGCACAGCAGCCATGCGAAACACTAAGAGAGGGTCCTGGTTCATCCAGGAACTCAACTCGGCACTCCGCCTTCATGCCAGAGACACACACCTTGCAGACATCCTGGTGCAGGTGAACAGTAACTCCTTAACTTTTCTACCCTACATTCTTGTGATGTTTTGTGTTTTGGTTATTAAAAGATTACTATACACTCTTTCAGGTCAACCGACGGATCAAAGAGAGGGAGGGCTACGCTCCAGGCACGGCCCACCATCGCTGCAAAGAGATGTCGGAGTTCACCAGCTCCCTCTGCAAAGACCTCTACCTGTTCCCCAAGTACCAGCCTCAGTACTGATGTGCAACAGCGCACTTTAAACACACATCATTCCACACGAGGAAGCCTTTCTGTGAAAGGCATCACACCAACAAACACTGCCACATTCCCCTGGTTCTAAACTCAGTATCCATGCAGGTTTGTTCATTCAAACCCCAGACACACACAAGCACACACGCTGAAATCCTTATAAGGAAAGCGAGCGGGGTTTTGATCATCCACATGAACTCTGGTGCCAGCTAGAAGGTTTCTATTTTTTCAAACTGCACAGCACCTCTGAGGTTTCACATTCAAGTCTCGTTTTGAACTGTATTTTGTATACAAATTTATTTTTGTCACTTGTGTTTTGTACGAAATTTATTTGATAGGAATTTTTAAGCTCTTTTTTTTTTTAATTTGTGAAGTTTGCAACATTGCTTGTTACCATAGTGACCGGCAGGGGGCAGCACCACAGAGACGAACGCATTTAGTTATCTCGATCATCACTATTCCTCATTAATTAATAGTTTTTATGACAGCAGACAGCTAGTTAGACAGGTTGTAAATATAATAAACAGAAGAAGCAAATTATAGAGAACTTTTTTTCTCATTGTTTTCACTTTTGATAGAAACAAAAGCAGGTACAGATCATCTTCAGACTGATGTCTTTCAGCCACTTACTCCTTTGTTTTCATGCGTGTGAACGTTAGGTCGGGAAAATGCAGCATTTTTAATGTTAGATTTATAACACACTTATAAACTGGTCATGCCCATTACAGTTAGTATGCTGTGTTTAACTTCAGTATAATTTCTGACCTTTTTTCTTTTATCCATAAAGCTTTAGTTTTATCTATGCGTGGGAGAAGCATATTTAGCGTCAGTTTCTGATCCATTAATGATAAAATGTGTCTTCCACGTCTAATATGCAGATTCTTACAGCAGTGTGCCAACTGAGGTGGATCTGTTAGATAAACTTATGACCGTGGCGGTGCGTTCGGTGTCCTGTATTGCTCTGGCTCCCCTCTAAACATAAAAACTATTATTGAAGGTTTTGTAAGCACTATAGTCCCCAGACAAAGCCTTTAATAGATAATTATTTATAACAGTGTTGATTTGAGTAAAGTAAAGCACGAAACAGTATTGGAGTTTAACCATCTGAACACAAGTGTTGTTAAAGAGGTGGAAGGTGGTCGTTTTTACCTTATTCTCAAAAAGTCATTTATTTAATTCACTTTTTATGATTCAGAGATCATTTAAAGAGATAAAGTGATCTAATAGGTAGCTTCCATGATTTGAAGAGGTTTTAATGCAAGTTCTGCATAGACTGCCAAACATTCTGTACAATAAATAATCCTGTACTTTTAAACAAGCTGCTTTGTTTTTTCTTTAAAACGCACGTGTGTTTTCTGCATTTTTCCTCCCGAGTTGGATTTTTAAAATCTGGTTTGTGCTCTGAACGCCTCTGGACGAAGGCTGTGCTCCTGCGCATGCTTTCGCTGCACTTGATCCTCCTTGTTGCTGTGTTTGTGTGTGTTGTTGCCGGCGTACAGCCCGTCCTCGCCCTCCGCAGGTATAGTATAACTGACTCCCCACTTTTTCGCTTCGCTCAGGTCTCCCTGTGCTGCAACTGGGCTGTCCGAACCTCTCACACGGCCCTGCCGACACCCGCTGATAATGTTCTTAGTGTATCAGATAGAGGCCCAGCCAGCTGTCCACAGTCATTCTCCCATGACACACACACACACACACGTTGGCAGTCAGAGCAACACATTTCCCGCTGGCCTCAGATGGAGTGGTGAGATTAAGATGTTATGTGCTAGCGTGTGGACCACAAAGCAGGGCGGCGTTTAGGGGGATCTGAGTGTCTTTGTGGTCATTATAATGGCTGTCTGTCTCACGAGGCGGAGAAGAGCGCAGAAACCCACCGACCAAGTAGAAACACTTTAGATCAGCTCTTCTTTTAGGGATGTGTTGTGCAGAGCTGCGGTGCGCCTCATGCTTTGGTTCCCCTCCGGGTACCTGAACCTGCTGGAGATCACTGTCCTGCCGAAGCGCTTTGGGGAGTGTGTTTTTCTGTGGAGTGGGTACAGCATGTGAGGGTTCTGAGGGAATGCCTCACTGCATTGGCTGATAAGGTGTGAGCTGTCATGGGGGGGTGTCGTGTGCACCTTTCTGCTCACGTTGCAGGGGCAGCCCTGTGAGGGGTGCCCTTCCAGCTCCCACCACCACTGTCCAAACAGAACAGGTCATCCAATCACACACACACTTCTAATAGCTGGCTGGCAGGGAGGGTGCTGCAAGAGCAACAAGTTCTGTTTATGTGTGTGTGTGAGTGTGTCCATGTTATTAGGTGTCTGCAGTTCTAATAAAGGAAAGAGCTGTGTCCTCTGCCTCATCAGATCGCTCTGCTCTGCTTTGTCCGTCTCGTTTCTGTGCGTCCTGCAGTGGAGCTGGGACGCTCGCCGCCTCTGGATCATCTGCTCGGGAAGGATCTCGTCTACTCTTCAGCAATCTGCTCTTTTCCATCGGAAGTGTTTGAAACTGAGACGGCAGGAGACTTGAGAAACAAGATGCCCTCTTGTTTATTTGACCTGTTTTAAAGCGTGAATATATACTGGACAGAGTGCATGGTGTTGCCAACGCCACTGGAAATGCTGGGGTGTCCAGGGAGGTTATTTCTGGATTAGTGACAGCGTGTCAATGGCTGCAGATGCATCGCAAAGGAAGGCTCTGAGATACCAGCAGACCCTGGTAGGTGTTTTCCAGTTTACTTTTACCTGCCTGGTTGGTTATTGTCTCTCCTTTTTACTTCTCACATCCATTCTTCTGCTATTCTCGTTCTTTTAAGCCATCATTTGCTGCTTATTAAATGTTTCTCTGTCACATCACACCGGCTGCTTCTCATGGCCTCTTTCACTCTCTCTTGCTCCTCCTCCATTGCCTTTTTGTTTCAAACGAGCTTTACGAGACTTAATGTCGAGTTCAGGCCTCAAACACATCGGCAGACCCAGTCGCCTACGTCACTGATCAGAGCAAAGGTGACAAACGGGACGCAGTTCCTGCAGTAAACCAGAATGTTCTTGGTTTGGATTTTAAACAGGGCGGCACGGTGGAGCAGTTAGTAGAGCTGTTGTCTCAGAGCGAGAAGGTGGCTGGATCGAATCCCAGCCTGGGGCCTTTCTGGGTGGAGTTTGCATGTTCTCCCTGTGCATGCGTGGATTTTCTCCGGGTACTCCAGTTTCCTCCCACAGATCAAAAACATGCATGTTAGGCCGATTTGTAACTTTAAATTGTCCCTAGGTGTGAGTGAGAGTTAATGGTTGTCTCATTTGTCCCTGTGCTGGACTGGTGACCTGTCCAGGGTGTCCCCCGCCTCTCACAGTGACCGCTGGATATGGACAGCAGTGCAACCTGAAAAGGAAGAAGCCGGTTAAAAGATGATGGATTGATGGGTTTCAAACATCAAGTTGGTCTCTTTCCTTGGACTTGTGTGAATTGTTTTCTTAAACACGTTTCTTTGTGTCACCTGCACTGAAGCTGCAGCTGCTAATGCTTTTGTGTGTTTTAATACTTGTATACAAGAAAAACGACCAGACAAATTGAACGTTTAAATGCTCATCCTGAGTTCTTCTCTCTGGAGCAACTCGACACGTCTGTCACCGTTTGACCACCTGTGACTTTTACTGCTTTAGCCACGTTTCTGCTTCAGGGACAGTCGACTCTCAGCCTCCAGCTGTTTTCTACAGAGGTTGGTTGTGAATTTTAGGGCGAGTTAACGAGCGATCGAGGCTGCAGCATCTGTGCAGAGGATTTATGAAGCCGTAAGTGACAAAGTGAGGACAACGTGCCAATACGTCCTCCTCCTCCTGTTTTCCTAGACTGTTAAGGAAAGCAAATCTGTAATGCCCGACCCTCCGCGAGCCCCTCGAAGGCCCCACATGTCCGATATAAATACAAAATCTCAATTAATGACACTGTTTACAAGCTTAATGTCTCCATGAAGCCACACGTCTGTCAGGTGTGAAAGCTGTGGTGGCGTCTGAGAGGAAACAAGAGCCTCGGAGGATTTGAAGAGTTTATGTGCAGAGCTGTTAATAGATTGTGCTAAAATCATTCATTTATTGATCGGGAAGGGGGTCATTTTTAGATTGGCTCTCACATTAGCAAGCACATTTGTTTTTATTGCTGTGAGAGGAGTTGAATTAAAAAAAAACTGCCTAGTCAAAGAGTGAAAATTTGATCAAATAAAAAAAAAAATCACACAGCTCTCACGTTGGTGAATTTAATATTAGTCAAAATATAATTTACTTATCAAACTTGTTTCTAATTTGCTTTGTGTTGAACCACTGCAGAAAACAAAGCTGCAAAATTACAAATGATTTTTTTAAAAATATGCGAAGAAAAATGATGGAAATTGGTTTTAGTTCACTGTTTTAGACAGTGTCCTGGCAAAAAATAAAACATTAACTCCATGTACGTTTAATTCAACAAAAAGCTCAAAATAAAGTCACGTTTTAAATACATTCAGTTCTATGTGTTGAAGGTTTCCCAAATTGTAAAAGTGGCTCCTCAGTTGCTGTGTTTAAATGAGCTGTTTCTGATGAACTCAACAAATGAGAGCACCACTTTGTCATTTCTGAAATGTTGCTTTATTGAATGAAACCTAACAAGGTCATTATTTGAAAAATCTAATTTGGCTAGAAGTGTAATATTTGCAGAATTTTATTTTATAAAATTGTAAATAAATGAGACAGAAGAGATCTTAAAACGATGCATATAGTTTAGATATTTCAGAACGTTTTGAAGTGGAGTTCTGCGGAAAGGTTAAAATTTATATTTTAACTTGTTTTGTATTTGTTTCTATTGAAGGATCCTGATTAATCTTCACTGCTGTAGAGACTATACTTCCTGGGGTCCACACTCCCCAGCGTTACAATACACAAATATTACAATCATTACAACTCAAAGTCTCACAAAACACAAAGATTGTTGTACAAAGATTTAACCTCAGTTTGGAGAAATAAAAGTTAATTTCTAACTCCACTGACAAGATGACGTCTAGTTGGGGCTCGTTATGCCAGAGTCTTAACTGGAGTTAGTGGGAGAGATCATATCTCTCCAGTTTTAGCTTCTCTCCATTGGCTCCCTGTCAAATCCAGA
>JAVCKU010000047.1:10714199-10734023 GCA_032273985.1 Hypsolebias coamazonicus | reverse complement strand
GGCTTGACCTGGTGGTGCTGCTCCTCCTCCTCCACAATTTGCCTCTCCAGCTCCATTAAGTCCTCTGGAGACAACTCATGGCCCTGTTCAGCCAGCAGTTCACTGATGTCCTCCTCCTCCATGTGCAGCTCCAGAGACCTGCCCATCTATACAACATCCTGGATAACAGTGGCAACTGACTCCTGGGAACTGGGTGAGGCCTGGACAAACTGTGGACAGAGCTTCTTCCACACAGCATGCAAGTTGTTTGCCATCACCCGTTCCTAGGAGTGACTAATGTTGCGCACTGCATCCAGGATGTTGTAGTTCTTCCAGAACTGCGTCAGGGTGAGTGCTGTGTCCTTGTCTGTTGCCTCCAGAGCATTTTTTATTACCCTCTGGAGGTAATAAGCTTTAAAAGTACTTATTACCCCCGGTCCATGGGCTGGATGAGGGACGTGGTGTTTGGGGGGGAGGTACACGACCTTCACATCAGGGTGAAGGTCTGTCAGATGTGCGGGATGCCCAGGCGCATTGTCCAACACCAGCAGGACTTTGAAGGGAAAACTGTTGGACCTGCAAAATCTCCTGACATCAGTCACAAAGTGGTTGGTGAACCAGTCCTCACATACCGCCAGTGTGACCCAGACCTTTCTGTTTGAGGTCCAATAGACTGGCAACGTTTTTTTAATCAATATTTTTGAAGGCTCTGGGATTTTCAGACTGGTACACCAACAGAGGTTTGAGTCTACAGTCCCCAGCTGCATTCCCCCCCAAAAAGCAAGGTCAACCGCTCCTTCCCAACCTTTTGACCTGGAGCTGCTCTTTCGTCTCTGCTGATGTAGGTGCGGTCGGACAACCTCTTCCAAAACAGGCCAGTTTCATTGACGTTGAAGACCTGCTGCACCGTGTATCCTCCATCCCTGATGATCACAGCCAGTGTCACTGGGAACGCCTCTACTGCATTCTCGTCACCACTGGCGGACTCTCCTCTTGACATGCACACACACACACGACATAAGCTGATGTTACACTGTAATACAGCTGTTAAAACACTGTAATAAAGCTGATGTAACACTGTAGTACTGTAATAAAAAAGAGAAATGAAATAAATAAAAAAACAATAAAATAAAATAAAAAAATTAAACACATGCTCACCTTGGACTTTAATGTTGTGGAGATTGGCTCTGTCCTTAAAGCGTTGAAACCACCCTTTCGACGCTGTGAACTCTTCTGCTCCATTCCCCTCCCCCACCTGAGTAAATTACATACGTATTAAAGATACAAACCGGATTACAAAAAAGTTGAGACACTAAACAAATTGTGAATAAAAACTGAATGCAACATCCCCCATCTGAGCAGTTTGTGTTGAAGGCCCCTCGCCAGCCTCATCCCTCCTCTGTGATTTCAGTCAGGCGTATATCTGGCGGGCCTTCTCCTGAATCACGGAGAGCCTAACGGGGACCTGTCGCTGATTTTTATCTTCAAGCCACAGAATTAGCAGTCTCTCCATGTGCACGATCTCACCGCTCCTCTGTTTGGTGATGATTGTGGATCTCATCGGTGCTGATCCACGAACATGCTCCAAAATCCTAGCCTTGTCCTGGAGTATAGTCCCAACGGTGGAACCCGCTAAACAGAGTTTCTCAGCGATATCTTTTTGCCTTACTCCCTGATCGGACATTTTTATAATCTCTACCTTCGTCTCCATTGTGATCGCTTTGCGTTGCTTCTTACCTGCAGTGCTGCCATCAGTGGACACACTAGCTCTCTTTGGGGCCATTGTAAAAGTAACGCTCGCAATATGTACTCGCTAATAAAAACACTTGCTCTTCTTTGTTTGCCAAACTCAACCACGCGGCAAAGCGAGCGACGTCCCGTTAAATACCTTTAGAATTTGTATCACTCCGCCTTTGTCTCTCAGAGATACAGTACACCTCTACTGTTTACATCCACTGGGGACCCTCCCACCACCTGCGGACCCCTTCAGGGACAGCGGGAAATTTCCATTGCCTCAGCCAAGTGCGTGCCACATCGCGTAATGACATCGTAAGTGACGCATTTGGCCCGTAACTCGATTGCATTGTTTTCAACGGGGTTAGAACATAAGTCCGAATTTCCGTAAGTCGAGTGAACCGTAACTCGGGGACTACCTGTATTTGAGTCTTTGACTTGACCTTTGACCCTGTCTGACCAGTGAGCAATAGATTAAAATAAAACCATGAGTCAAAACGTGTTATCTGAAATGCATGCTATATGAATTTGAGAAGATTAAGTTCACAGTAGCTACTATGATTTTTTTAATTGTATATTGGAGCGGTTTCAAGACAATAGCAACCCACTTGGATCTTAGTTCTGCTCAGACTAGTCTTTAGCTTATTAACTAACCCATTCAGAACTAAACTGTGTTTGTTGAACCTGAGGTCATTTAAAAAGCTATCTTCAACAGGTAAGATAATAATTGTTCATAATATTTTCATAAAAGTCCAAAACATCTTAGTTATTGTTTTACTTTTCCTTTATCATTATTAAAATCAGTTCGTTTCAAACATTTTATTAATTTCACAGAGAGCAGAAAATGTTTAAATTTACTAATTTACTTTGCACTTTTATTGCTCACAATCAGAAACTTTACTCTGACACTGATAGTTATCATTTCAACTTATTCCAATTTATCTGTTATTCTCATGGGGGTAAAATGTTACCCAGGCAACACTAAGTCTTTAACCATCAGATAGACCACAACAAGAGTAATATAAGGAAAATAAAGATTGTCTTAAAGTTGTTTAAGATGAAGAAAATAGGACAAAAATTGTTTGGATAATTTCAAAAGGCCTTCTGAGGGTTAAGACTAGTGAACTCCAACAATTACCACCTGACAAGACGCATGGTTCGCCCTGCCGTGTCTTGACATACAGACCATTCATGACATCACTAGCGTCCAAAATTAAACGGCTCTTTGAACAAACCGTCAAGTTCCCTTCAAAAAGCCAGATGTCACATGTTTAGTCATTTGATTCGTCCTTAATTCACAAAAGTTACAACGTGTTTTCAACTTTTCTGCTTTTCTTTCAAGCCTGGAGAAACAAATCTGTTTGTAGACTCTTCATTTAATAACTGTGGGCAGGAGTTATCAGCTCAAAAATGTAAACAAACCAAAACATCCAGATTTAATGAAAAGCAGCATCACAGCTGCTCCACAGATCCAGTCATACAAGCCGAACCTTTACTGTCTATCATGACTTTGTATTTAATTTCAAAAACTAACACCAAGAAACATGGTTTATCGCTATGACCAACAATTTACAACTTTTTATTTACTTATTTATTTTGTAAATTGACACAAACTTCACACTTTGAATTTCTGGACTGTTCCCTTTGCGCTGGAAAACCTCTTAAAGCATCAAAGCAGTTGTTAGAAGCATGTTCAGAGGCAGGTCCTGCTCCACAGAAACCCATAAAGGAGAACTGGCTCCAGTGTTTGTGCGCCCACAGTCCCTGCACCGCCATCATGATGACATCATGAACCAGGAAAACTGACTTATTCTCATCAGCGTTTGTCTTCAGTGTTTCTTCTCACTGAAATGTGGATTTAATGAGAAAGAAGAACAAACATTTCCAGATGTTTGAAAGTTATTTCCATAAATTTGAGATGACGTGATATTTCTTTAAAATGAGCTCTCCAAAGCTGCGCTGCATTTGTCACCACTTCTTTTCCATTCATAGTTTTTCCTTTAAGTCACCTGCAATCCACAATAAAAACACGATTAGGTCCTTGTGTTACTTTGTTCTGTTGTAATGAATATTGAAAACCCATTTGTGTTTTGTTAAAACAACAACAAATGTTAACCATCCTGAACCCCGGTGCAATTATAGGTTTAATTTGTGTAAAACTTTGAAGTGAAATCCAGATGTGCTGCTGAGGAAATTAAACTTTAACATTAATTTGCGCTTACAGAGCAAACACAGACGAGCTTCTGCTCAGCTTGCATCCACAAATCTGTTTATCAAAACAAGCAGTCAGTCCACAGTGGTCAGTCCATTGATTCTCCTGCCAAAAATAATCTCTTCCACCATCATAAATCTGTGTCTGACATCTGCACAAAGCCACGTTTTAGCCTAACACTGCCAAGTAAGACTGTTTATTCACCGATGGCCTGATAGTCTCCATGACGACGCTCTGTACAATTAGACAATTGTAATCCTGCCTACAACCAGGCTCAGTTAATTATTTCAGCACAAAGTGAGATGCAAAAGAAAAAAATGTGGGGAGAGGAGAGAGGCAAGTGTGGAGTCCTGGCTGGATGCTGTCACTCCGCCTTATGCAGTGTGTGTGTGTGTGTGTGTGTGTGTGTGTGTGTGTGTGTGTGTGTGTGTGTGTGTGTGTGTGTGTGTGTGTGTGTGGTGGGGGAGGGCTGCTTTTGCTTTCAGAAGGGCATTCTGGGACACGATACATAAATAAATGATGTCAGTGCATTTGGTGGAAAAGTAGAGTTCTCTACACTTTAGTCCAAAAATGGTTCCCTCTCCTGTGTCGTGTCTCAAAGGAATTCATCTTGAAGGAAAGGACAGAGAAAGAGGAGAATACTCTGTAATCATGACTTATCTTCGGTTAAAGAAAGAGCAATGCATCTGCTGACTGCAGACGAAGTCTTCTGGATTAAAGAAGAAACGTTTCAACAAGTATTTTTATTATTTTTTTTATCTGTCCAGAGGATCTGACTTAACGCTGGTATCAATGAGATAAAAGTACCCATGTTGGTTCCTCAGGTGGATTGATGACTGTCCATTTTCAGAAGAAGTTAAAAAGACAAGTCGAGAAAAAGTTAGATGAAGACTTACCTGCTCCCCATCCTTTTGGACTGGCACGCCATCTGCTGCTGTGGATACTGTATATGAAAAAAGAAAAGAGAGAAAATTATTAATTATCTGTGACATGACAGCTTCTACAAAAAACTACAATAACTCCCTTCACAAAGCAATGATTTAATCTATTACGATACATTATAAAGTGTTTACAAACTCACAAATAACCTATTTTAAAAGTATTAATAATCAGTTAGAAAGCATACCGTGCAGCAGGGTCATTGTTTGACAGGTTGAAGTGCTGATCTTCTAATCGTTCATGTAACTTTAAGTGATTGCTAGTTGCTCAGATTAATTTTTTTTCTTCCGCTAAATACCATTTTGTGCCTAAACAAACTGAATCTACATGTAGGTAGTTTACTGACAAATGTTTGCTTTTTAAAATCTAAACGATAAAGAAATGAATGAAAGTAAATCACTTTATCGTTCAAATGTGTGTGAATGAGAGTGAGTCAGGTGGAAGAGTGAGGCTACAAGGTGCAGAGGTCACAAAGGTGCAGGACTTCAAGTACCGGTACTTGAGGTCATCTGTCCAGGAAAATGGGGGAATGTGGTAAAGAGTTGAAAAAGAGAGTCCAGACAGGATGGAGAAAAGTGTGATTTGTGTGAAAAGGGTCAAAGGTCAAAGGAAAAGTTTACAAGACAGTGTTGAGACCAGCTATATTGTATGATTCAACAGTGGCACTGAAGAAAGAACTGGAAGTGGCAGAAATGAAGATGCTGAGGTTCTACTAAGCAGTGATAATGATGGATAAGATCAGGAATGAGATTATCAGAGGTACAGCACAGGTTGAACAACTGGGAGATAAAGTTAGGGAGGCCAGACTGAGATGGTTTGGACATGTCCAGAGGAGGGACAGTGGATGTATTGGTAGAAGGATGTTAGAAATGCAGCTGCCAGGAAGAAGACAAATAGGAGATACAGTACATGGATGCAGTTAGAGAGGACATGGAGGTAGTTGGAGTGAGGACAGAGGAAGCAGAGGACAGAGATGGAGGAGGATGACTCGCTGTGACGACCCCTGAAGAGGGAACAGCAGAAAGAAAACCTTTGAATAGTGAGCCAGCTTCAGTGTGTGAGCAATAACTGTTTCATAAATTATTGTTAATGCTTTATAAAGTGTTTACAAACTCATGAATAACATATTTAGAAACATTAAAAATCCTTTATGAAGGGACCCTTATGGGTGAGTGTTATTAATGTACATTTTAATGTAACTAACATTTATCTTCAAATACGAAGCAAAGATGTGCAAATTGATGCACAAAATAATCACATTCTTCTTTATAAAATTAACCCAGAGGAATCAAGTTACCAGTACAAAAAAATAGTTTAATACATAAATATATAATAGACAATAAACATACTTGTGTCAGAAGTAAAAATAAATAAATAAGTAAAAAGTAAAAACAAATAGCAGATTTTTCTCCTCAGAAACCACAACTAGAATTCTCAAACACTTTCCAAAACTTTGTTTTTATGTAACAATGTTAAAGACCTCATGGAGTAAGCTGATCCACTTAAGTAAGTATGACGCTTCTGTTACGAGTATCCAGTCAAAAACAGATTGTTTGTTGGAATATATTTTTATATTTTTACAAAAAAAAACAAAAACAAATAAAACTGTACAGAGTGAAGCAGTCTAAATTGTAATTGCTTATATTTAATTTTGACAGGGATTACCTCCCCCTATCCCAACACTCATTAATTTATGAATGAAAGTCTGCCCCCCATTTTATATGTTTTGCTACATGGTTAAATAAATCGATCTGACATACATCGGTCCTTTTGAGTTTTCTGCCCAGGTTCTTTTTTAACCTCTTGGCTGCCATTTATAGAATATTATTCTGTTTTATAGAGTACAGGTAACTACTGTGTAAAAGACTGCCTCTCCATCATCACCGTTACTTCAAGGATGCTGAAGTTGATTCAGCTGAGTTCGCATCAACCCCCTGCAGTGTTTACTTCACCTCCCCCTGTGCCAGAACCAGTGGTAGAAGAAGGTCGTAACACTGGCTTAAGTACTGTAAAATGAGAGTTTTGTAGTCCTTGTACTTCATGACTGATTATACTTAATTGAACTCTTTATCTCTTTCTACCAAAACCAATTGTTTAGGTGTGTGATCTTTAATGTGTTTCTTTGAGTACATCGTGCAGCTGAACTTTAATTTGAAAATCACCATTCAGTGTGCGATAGTGTAAAAGATGCTCTCATTCTATGACTATCTACTGATAGACAAAGTGTTCCACTCGTCAAACAGCGGAAGACATCCACACGCTTTGTTGGATAAATGAACGTCATTATCCCTCCTGATTCAACTGTCCAAATCCTAATTAAAACATTGTTTTAATTAGAGAGTCGGTGCTCCTAATAGAGTTTAAGCACAGCCTCGGTCTCTAGGTGCTCCTGTGTATATCAGAGGGTCTGTGCTCTACATGTGCAACTCTCAGAGGGGGCTCACTCCCGTTTCAGTGCTCTGTGGCTCGGAGCACGTCTGGGGTTTGTTCGGTTCTGTTCCGTGCAGCTGCGTTTGGAAATGACGGGCGATTCCTCGGGAGCTGAGAGGCACGGAGAGTGGCTGGATTTTGAGATGTCCAGTGATGTCTGTGACCCACTGACCCAGTGATTCAGAAACATCAGCTCCACTCTGTCTCTGTTGCGCTCTCAGATATTGCCCTTCTCTCTGAACTCCACTCAGTCGCATCCGATCGCTGAAAGGGCAGGAGGCAGGGGACAGATTTTAGTCTACAAGTTGTCTGTTTTTCACTTTTATAAGAAGGAGCAGCCAAACAATGAGTGAAATGACTTTGTTTCATTTGCACATTGACTGCTTACCCCAAGGGTTTTCTCGTTTCAGTCTTTTGTATACAGACTGACTATTAAATAACATTAAACTACAGCCGTTTTAAACTTTTCTTTTTGTTCCACCTTGTTTGTCCATTGTTAATTATGTTCTGAAGTTTATACTTTAAAATGAATGACCTTAAAGACAAGTTATTGTAGGAATATGGTTGTACATTTCAAGGATAAATGCGTTACATTTCATCAGATAAGCGCTCGGCAGTTCGCTGGCTTAAAGTAACAGTTCAGCAGTTTTGAAGAGAAGTTTGGAGGAAAGGTTATGAGCAGCTATCTTACCTGTTGAAGGTAACTTTTAACAGAAAATAATAAAATTCTGGCTGGAATGCCGAGCTGAAAGCTAGTCCAAGTAAGACCAAGACTAAAGAAGATTGCCACAGTCTTAAAACAAATCTAGCTATCCATCCATCCATCCAACCAACCATTATCTTAACCGGCTTCTTCCTTTTCGGGTCACTGATACCCATATCCAGCAGTCACTATGCAAGAGGCAGGGGACACTCTGGACAGGTCTCAAGTCCATGGAGACAACTGATACAAATAACCATTCACACTCTCACTTAGACCTAGGGGCAATTTAAAACTACCACTTAGACTAACATGCATATCTTTAGTTTGTGGGAGGAAATCGGAGTACCCGGAGAAAACCCACACATGTACGGAGAGAACAAACTCCACCCAGAAAGGTCCCTGGCCGGGTTTGATCCGGCGACCTTATTACTGAGAGGCAACAGCTCTACCAACTGAGACACTGTGCCACCCGATAACAACTCCAATCCTAAAAAATGTAACTTTATTTCTCAAAAAAAAAAAAAAGGCTGTTCAAAGAGCTGTCTACCACACCACACCATACCATACCACACAGCACCACACCATATATATCACACCACACCATGCCGTACCACATGACACTATATGACACGACACCATCCAATGCCACTGTGATGTGGTGTGGCGTGGTGTGGTATGATGTCGTGTGGCGTGATATGAACACCACACCATGCTATAAAACACCACGTCATATCATGTCACACCATGCCATACCACTCCATACCACCCCACGCTATACTATAGCACACCACTCCATACCACATCACATCACGTCATATCACGCCATACCACGCCATGCCACGTCCTACCATGCTATACCACACCACATCACACAACACCACACCACGTCATACCACGTCATATCACGCCATGCCATGTCCTGCCATGCTATACCACATCACGCAACACCACACCACGTCATACCAAGCCACACCACATCACACCATGTCATACCATGCCACACCACATCACACCATGTCATACCATGCCACACCACATCACACCACACCACACCAAGTCATACCATGCCACACCACATCACACCAAATCATACCATGCCACACCACTCCACACCAAGTCATACCATGCCACACCACATCACACCAAGTCATACCATGCCACACCACATCACACCACACCACATCACACCATGTCATACCAAGCCATACCACGTCACATCACGCCATACCACACCACGCTATACCACACCACGTCATATCACGTCACACCACGCCATACCACTCTATATCACCCCACGCTATACTATACCACACCACGCCATACCACATCACATCACGTCATATCACACCATACCACGCCATACCACGTCATACCACGCTATACCACACCACACCACATCACTCAACACAACACCACACCACGTCATATCACGCCATACCACGCCATACCACGTCATACCACGCCATACCACGCCATACCACGTCATACCACGTCATACCATGCTATATCACACCACATCACATCACGCAACACCACACCACGTCATACCACGCCACACCATGCCATACCACATCACACCACATCATATCATGCCATACCACACCATACCACGTCATACCATGCTATACCACACCACATCATGCAACACCACAACACACCACGCCATACCAGATCACACCACGTCATATCAAGCCATACCACACCATACCATGTCATACCATGCTATACCAAACCACACTACACCATGCCACACCACACCACACTATGCCTACTACACCACACCACGCCATACCATGTCATACCATGCTATAGCACACCACACTAAACCATGCCACACCACACCACACTATGCCTACTACACCACACCACGCCATACCAAGTCATACCATGCTATACCACAACACACCACATCACGCAACAACACACCACACCATGTCATACCATGCCACAGCACACCACACCACGTCATATCACACCACACCACATCACACCATACCACACCACATCACACCATGTCACACCACGTCATATCGCACCATGCTACACCACACCACATCACGCCATACCACACCAAACCACGTCACACCACATCATATCACACCATGCTACACTACATCACGCCATACCACGCCACACCACGTCATACCACACCACACCATGCCTACTGCACCATACCACACTACACCACGCCACACCACATCATACCACACCACACTATGCCTACTATACCACACCACATCACACCACACCCCATCATATCACACCACATCACACCATACTACATCATACCACACCACACTATGCCTACTACACCACACCACATCATGCCATACCACACCACACTACACCACGCCACACCACATCATACCACACTACACCATGCCTACTACACTACACCACATCATACCACACCACACTATGCCTACTATACCACATCATATCACGCCATACCACACCACATCATACCACACCACACGCCACTCCTCAAAGCTTTTGTTTAGTTTTTGGGATGTTCAGGAACAGCTGGTCTGCTGACCTGACAGTATGGTAGGGGATGCAGCAGCTCAGCGAGGTAGGGTGAAACCATACCATTTAAGGCTTTTAGAACAAACAAAATACATTTTAATTGAATACTAAAATATGCAGGCAGTCAGTGCAGACAGCTATAATAAGAAAAATGTACTCGTGTTTTTTGTTTGCACCGGTTAAAAGATGTATAGCAGCATTTTGGACCCTCTGCAGGTGAGCAACAGAGAAAGCACTGAACCCAAGTGTTTTACAAGAATCCTACTGAGTAGTGATGGAGTGGATGACTGTGTCAAAGTGCTTTCTAGAAAAAAACTGGCTTGATTTTAGCTCACTGCCTTAACTGAAAAAGGTTGATTTATCCACTACTCTAATCTGATTATCAAATTTAAGCTCAGTGTCCACTTTGACCCCCCCAGGTTTGTGATGACTGGCTCAATATATTGGGCCAAGGACTCTAGATCTACACAGGAGGTGTCAGTGAATACAACATGTAAGATATGTAAAATATTCATAATCTCTTCACTTTAAGACTCCATCTATACTGTATTTAGTTACCTCTCTAGGATAAATAAGGATAAAGTTGTGCTGCACAGTTTCAACAGTAATTTGATCTATTTAATATCACATTATTATTAATATCACATTATTATTTAAATATCTGTTTTTGGAACATGGTAAAACCAACTTCAATCCTCTTGATTTTAAAATGATTGCAATAGAACTTTTTTTTTCTGTGTTAGAACCCTTGGGGAACAAAAAGTTATAGCAGTTTTTAGGTCTCCAAGTTTGTAAAATTGACGTTTCAAACATAATTTTATTATCTAATAAACACACCTTGACATCTGAGTTTCCTGCTTTTGGAGGCAAAGGACACATTTCTGTTGAAGCGCTACTTTCACAATTAGGAACGAACTGTGTGTGACCTCTGAAGGATTAGCCAGGCATATATGAGCGCTGGTTCTGTGGACTGCGCTGTGTGTTAGTTGCTTATTGGGCGATATTGGATAGACAGAGAGATACATCATATACTGCCACGGCGGAGGAAAGTGTCCCAGATTCGTTGCCCATGTAGGTTAAAAAAAAATCTCCCTGCAAACACAAACTATACATAAATATGCATGTCTACATGCATGTGGCTGCCGGGAGCGTGAACGACAATCCACAGAAACTCTCGCTATACTCCCTCTGTTCCTCTCTCATGTTTTCACAGCATCTTTCCTGCCCATCCTTCGGCCTCATTCAGCCAATTAGCAGATTAGCAGTCACTCTCACCATAAATCACAACATGGCTCAGGAGCTGTCTGGACTGCGACGACTCAAACTGCAGCTGAGAAGCCCTCCAGCCTTTATGAGGCAGTGAAGCTCAACCTTTCTGCAGTCTGTCTGCTTCAGTTGTTTCCACCATATTTGACATTACAGGGAGTTAATGTATTTATTGTATAATTATTATGCAATATTTGCTGATCGGAAACCCTTAAGTGCAACCAAAAAAAAAAAAAAAAGGAAAACAGACAAAACCTGGTTCTCAGCACTATTTTTGAAAACTGACCCACAAGAGTTTGTTTACATATATTTTAGCTGTGATTAGTTAGAGCTGTTTATAGAGTGTCTAAGAATATCTGGATTGCCCTGCATCTCACTGGGTTTCTTTTTTTTTTTATTTTTTATTTTATTTAAAGCCACAGCCTCTTCTGTGTTTCTGGGAAGGTGATGCTCTCTGGCTCGCTGCAGCACAGAAAAGTGGACGTGTTATTCTGCTCCTGAGAAGGCAGGCAGGATTCCTCTTTGAGGAAACAACAACAGAGCACATGACCACAGCTCTGAGACAGCTTTTTTCCCGCTTGATGCTCTCCCTCCTCCCACGCACACAGCAGTGCAGTACTGGATACCCCCCTGTGGTATAGGGAAGCCGGGCTCAGCTCAGGCTAGGAGAAGGAGCGAGGGAGGGTTGAGAATCTGAGGAGGGAGGGAAAATAGAAGAAGCTGGAGCAATGCGGCCGTCTGCAAAGAACAACTAAGGATGTGCAGCGCCTGCTCTGTCAACTGGCTCCTGCTGAAGTGGGAAACATTTGAGCTTCATCAGTCTTTTTCTTTATTTTATTTTATTTTTTTTGCTCCAAGTGCCCCGCAGCAATAAGAGCGAGGATCCAGGGGGCTTGGTGCTTGTTTACTGTGACAGCTGCAGCAAAGCTGGTTGCCACGATGGGAGCATCGGCTTGGATAGCAGCTCCATTTGCAGCACCACGTACAGATGCTGGCTTAGTGAGCCACGGAGTTCAGAAAAAAAAAAAAAAAATCACAGCTGAGGTCCAGAGTCCAGATGGATGGAGGAGTTTGGTGGAGGAAAGTGAGCTGAGAGTATCTCAAGACACACTGGTATGCACTTCATGTAGCTGCTTTCCTGCTGAAGGATACATGTAGTGCAGCAGTGATGTGTGCACGGAGTGTGGTAATAGAAAACCTATAGCATGCGGTCTCCTAGCAGAAGGAGCTGCTGCAACTGCATCACAATGCTCATAAACATCCTATAGGCATGCTAAGTAAATTATAAACATTTACTTTGCACATCTAAAAATTGACAAAATGATGTCATCTAAGTGGGGTTCCACTGAGCGGAATCAAACTTACAGGAAATGACTGAAGTGCACAAGAAACAGCTCTTTGATGCAAAACTTTATCTGTTTGCTTTCTGATATTCATCTGAGAACATGACCTTTTTTTATTCTGTCAGCGCTGAAGGGTTTAATAGCTGCGTGCATATTGCTGAAACCATTAAGCACAACTGCATGTAAATACACACACCACACCCTCTTACTGCGCACACCAAGAAATAAAGATGCAATTTCTCCTTCACAGCATTATGGTTTAATTTCATGTCACTCCATGGCTGAGTCACAGTATTTACAGAAGGCCTGCCATCCCCCCCCACACACACACACCAATGGGTGACTTCTGATCTGAAGCACAACACAATGTGCGTACAGGTGTACGCTTTGATACGTTCCCTCCTTATATTTATATTTGATTAAAAGGCAAACCAACTCTATGGATGTCCAAATGTTCTTAAGGGTCATCATCTAGCCATGTTTCTGAGATCCCACATTACTGAGTAGTTCAGTTTGAGTGTGTTCCTAAAGGCAACCTGTGTGCAGATCCTAGACACAGTGTTGACTGAGTGTGTCTAAAAGCATAGTTCAGCAGGAATGTGCATGTGTGTATGTTTTAATTTAAAATGAGGGTATCCCTTTCTGAAATGCAGCAATGAATAAAAACATAAAACAAAACAGCGGAATGGTAGAGACAGGGGAGGTAAACAGGGATGCTTTGCCCCATTCACACCCACACGCATTTAAATATATCAGCAAGTGGGCTGTCTCACGGGGGATGTAATGTGGAGGTCATTCGCTGGTTCGTGCATAAAAACACAAGTGCACATGAGCAAACGAACACTCACAATGACTAGTTTCAATTTTTTTAAGGAACATAAACTGGATTTTTGTTTTTCAAAATGCTTCATGTTTTTAAAGGCTCAGAGCAGGAACTGTAACTGGCCTAACTTTTACAAGCTTCATTCAAATCAGGTCAAATAAAAGCATTCCCTAAAGAGAGCATGTCGCTCATCACCTTTCATGCGAGTTTTAGTGTTTTGGGTCAAATCTTGAAAACAACTTCATGCGCGACAGCCACACAATTAAATTCAGTTTATTTATATAGCACCAAGTCACAACAGATGTCATCTCAAGGTACTAAACAGAAACATTCACATACATAAAATTAAGTTAATAACGTTATTTATTTGAGGAGCCAAATGTTTTGAGTTTAATTTAATCATAGACACTCATCTTGAGCAAGCATGAAGGCAACAGTGGAAAGGAAAAACTCCCTCATGAGAAAGAAACCTCCAGCAGAACCAGGCTCAGGACAAGTGGCGATCTGCTTCAACAAGCTGGTTTTGAGAGAGCAGGAAGGAGGAACAGATACACAATGGCAGATTGAGAATCCCAGGTTAAGATTGAAATAATATCAAATGAAAACTATTAAATTTTAACAATTAATTTAAGGAAATGAGGTCAATATGTCCTCCAGTAGTCTAAGTCTATGGCAGCACAACAAGCTAATCCTAATTACAGTGTATATGATTTATCAAAAAGGGAAGTCTTAATCCCAGTCTTAAAACTGGACAATGTGTCAGTCTTATGGACAGAAACTGGAAGTTGGTTCCACAAGAGAGGAGCCTGACAACTGAAAGATCTTCCTCCCATTCTGCTTTTGGAAACTCTAGGGACCACAAACAAACCTGCAGTCTGAGAGCAAAGTGCTCTGTTAGGAAAATATGGTCACTATGATCTCAAATGTAAGATGGAGCTAGGTTGTTGAGAGCTTAGTAGATTAGAAATAAAATTTTAAATTCTATTTTGATCATCTCCATGATTATTCAAGCTGAATTATCAGATGAATCAGAATTCTTGTTAGGAATACCTCAAACCATTTTTGAACCACTCTTCTCTTCAACTCCTCAGGACTATGAAGACTTCTTCCAGTCGAAGGAGAACAACACTGTGTTTGCATTCCTAGGGCTCAGTTCCCAACCCAATCTTAAAGTAAGTTAACGTGTTTAAGTGTATGATGACGTACATAGTCTTTTATTTGTTTTAATAAAACCTCCCTGACTCGCCTTCAGTCTCTACAGAATGCTGCAGCAAGGCTGCTGACTAAAACTGACAGAAGAGCACACATGACTCCTGTTCTTCCTCCCTGCACTGGCTTCCTGTGCGCCTGAGGATTTAACTTTAAAATTTTGGTTTTAACTTTCAAGGCTATCCCTGGCCAGGCTCCTAAATACATTCTTGACCTTTTGAATAATTTAACTCCATCTAGGACTCTGAGGTCTTTGAGTCAAATGTGATTGTCTATACCCCGAACCCATTGTAAAACCCGTGGAGGCCGCGCTTTTCGGGCGGTGGCTCCGAGGCTCCTCCCTCTGTCCCTACACTGCACAGACTCCAGACTCTTTAAGAAACAACTAAAAGGACATTTTTATTCAGTCAGTCTTTTACTTAATCTTGTTCTTTGTTTTGTTTTAAATTGTCTTACCTTTGTGAAGCAATTTGCGATTCAGATGTCTGTGAAAGGGGCTATAGAAGTAAAGTTGTTGTGTGTTGCGCTGCAAATCAAATGTTCGGTTTCTCTAGTAAACCACTTCTTGAAACAGACTCTTGTTTCCCAACACTGCTGAATTAGCAGCTCGTGTTTTATGAGCATCCTGAGTGGTAATTAGGGAGCGGTGGCGCAGAAGTTGGAGACGATGGGCCTGTGATAGGAAGATCACTGGTTCAACTCCTGTTACAGACAACATCAAAATGTGGATGGGATAGGTGAAACACCCACACCTGTCGCCACCCTCATTTGCCCCACTTTGAGCCCTTGAGCAAGGCCCTTAACCCCCACCATCTGCTCACCTGGGTGCTCTAGATAGCAGCTCTCTGCTCCACACAGAGGGCTGCGGTAGCTTGGTGGTCTGTATGTACGTCAGGAAGTGCATCCGGCATCAAAACAATTACCAAGTCTTCATGCGAGTTAGTTCGCTGTGGCAACACCTGAAGAAGCGAGCAGCCAAAAGAAGAAAACATATGGAGTAGAAATAGCAAAAATGTGAAAACCCATCAGATTCAGCTCCATTAATCTTAAATATATTCATTTTGCTTCCTCTTAGAAAGAATATTGCAGCTACATTAAGTCTTTAAATGCTGTTAAGATTTATAATTTCTGTTTGTGTTTCCAGGATTCGGAGTCCTAGCTCAAACTGCCAGCTTGAGTCATCCAGGAAACCTTAACACGTGCTTAACTTCCTGCTTTGCATTGCCTCCGTTCTGATGATTGATTCTCCTTTGACGATGCCAGCATTTTGATGAACGGATGATCCCTTCCTGACCTCTTCACCTGGTTTCTCTGAAGCGGTGGACTCTTCAGCCACAGGGACTTCCATCACCGAGGACTAACATTGTGATGGTTGCGTTTGATTTTAATGCTCAACCGGCTGTGGCAGCAGAACAACGTCTGTCGCAGATATTCTGTGCAAGCCAGAGAATCATGTAGCAGCTTTTGCATCAGTGCCCTTTTGATAATCTTAAATGCAGTGGATGAGAGGATCAGGTGCAGCACAATTCACCTGATTAGACTTCACATGTCTGTGTGTTTAGTTACTGAGCGAGTATCAGCCTCAGTTAGCAGCTATAATTAACTCTGTTAGGTGAGGGTACTACTTATTGTAATATAATGTTGTGTAAGACAGGACTTTGCAATGGTGCTTGATTATTTCTGTGAACGAGACCAAATACTAAAAATCTTAAGAGTCAAGATAGTTTTTAAAGCTTAACTGCCAGCTTTAAAGCATACTTTGTAGCCATGTTTATCTAATTAAACACACTGTGCTTTCATAAACATTACTGCCAAACAGTTTTAGTTGAACGGGTACTTGCTGTTGTTGCAATGATATGAATGTTTATCCCTCAGCAACTTCCCATGCTGTGACAGTGGTCTCAAACTATTCCTTTGTAATCAGCCTGTAAAAATGCACGCTAAACAGACCGCCATCTTTGTGATTTATATGTCCAAACTCTTCTCTCTTATTTTAGTTCGTATTTTGTGTTTTCACTCTGCAGCACCAAGTAGCTTCTCTGTCAGCTGTTTTTTTTCTGCTGGGACCAGACAGCTGCAAGGTTTTTCCTCTGTTTGCCAGAGTTTGTCAAATCCACCATGCTGGAATCACCTGATCAAAACAATTGTTGATTTGGCTCCTTATATGTTGTCGAATCATGATGTTGTTGTGTATTTCTGTTGTTTTGAACAAAATTTTCAGACCACAAATACTAAATGTACTTTATTTCACCTTTCTGCCTACTTATAAGAAGCTAATAAAATTTTTCTCAATAATCTATCACTTGCAAAGCAGGTTTTATTGCTTTGTTTTGTCATGTGCGCGTTATAAAACTAGTTTTTCAAAATATATGCAGTATTTAGGAATAGTAGTCAGTTTAAAACCTTTGATACGCCTTCTGTTAACTGTCACGCAGCTTTTATTTTATTTTTTGAGTTGGTTCAAATTTAGATGTAAACAAGATAAAATGGCTTAACTGAAGCAAAATCATTGTTAAACCAGGAACACAGAGTCAAAATGGGCAACAATAGCCTTCCACCCCACCCCACAAATGAAAAGAGCTTTTATAGGCCAGCATGATGGTCAGTCAGAAAGTAAACAGTGCAGGATCTGAAACTGATGGAGCCGATGACGTTTATTGAAGAAGACGTCATCGACTGGAGCACCTAATCCGTCAGATAATTTCATTAAATGCACTGTAGTGGCACCTAGTGGACATTTTAGGTATTACAGTACCAAGCTCTAAACAGGCAGCAGAAATGGTGGAAGATGAATGACATGAAGTTTGTGTTTAAAATGTTGCCCATTTTAGGTCAAACTGTACTTTTACTCCTATTTAAGAAAATAAAGAAATAGTTTGGTGAGTTACTGAGCCGTTTTTCTATGTGAATAGATGTTTTTAGAGCTTGCAAGATAAATCTATTAAATCTAGTAATAATATTGGCTGTTGGGACAAGAACCTACTAATTTCTACTTGATGTGAGACAAACAACGTTGCTTGTGCCATTGTGTGTACATATCTGTCAGCAAAATAGCTCATGGTTGACTTTTAATGAAGCTAGCAGAAAAGTGGATTCACATCTGCATCTGATTGACTTGAAGTAAACTCTTTCCAAGATGGCCAGCTAAATTAGCTATAACTCTGCCAATTCTACAGACGACAAAACTCGTTTGTTAGAGTTGTAGCTGCGAGCCATTCACAACACACACTGATCTTGACGTGTCGAGAATGTTGCATTATATTTAGCAGGATGTTCTTTTCTAGGTTTGTCCAAAAACAGCTACAACTCCATCATTTCTCTACATAAAATAACCACGAACACGTCTAGCATGAAAATAATCCTTGATTAAATACAACTGGTCAATGCCATCACGTCATTTATTTCCCCCTGATCTTCAAACTTCACATATGGCACACTCTGATCTGTTTTATATGCAAATGAGGGATTTTCTCTTCAAAAAGAGCCTATCTCTGTAAACACACACCTTTCACCTTGCTTGACCTCCTGTTTGAAATGTGATCAGTGTGTTTGTCAGGACAAGAGGGCCTCCTTGCACCACGAGTTCCATCATTTCCCATCAGATGAAGATGCGTATCAGAGCCTGTAATGATTTACCAGAACATCAATATCTGCCCAACGTGTCCTTTCAAAAAGTCAGCGTTCTCTGCTTCTGAACCCTGTTCCACCAGGATGCGCTGGCCTTTAGTTTTTGTGACTGGAGCAGTTCACTGATAATTCACGACCACACATATGAGCATCAACCCACACAAAAATTTTAATGAAGGTACATACTTGTTAAGAGAGACGTTTCAGTATGCAACAAACCGGAATCATGCATCTCGGTTTGCTAAGCACTGAGTTCTGTGGAGAAACTGGTTGGAACGTGCATGAATTTGGAAGCTCTGCTGTTGTGAAATGGTTCCTAATCTGAACTGTTACTCTCATTGTGTGGCAACTCAAAATGCCTGTTTTAAATCCCTACATAAAATGCATTTTATAGGTTAAAGCAATAATTCAGATGTTTGGGCGTGTTTGCACAGCAACCTGTTAACCAACCTCAGAAACAGAGTTTAATTCTGACTGCCAGTTCAGGGGGTCTGCAATGCACGGCCATGGGGCCACACGTGGCTCTTTGGTTTCTCTGCTTTGGCTCTTTGTAGGTTCGACCATAAACTGAATGGAAATTAATATTTATATTTAGAACCACGAGAAAGCTAAGTGTATGCTGGATTGTTTTTATGACTACTGTTGAATTAAAGCTTTTTGGTCATAGACTGGGTTGATACAAGCAAATATTGGGATTAAAAACTTGGATCCAGTGGTTAAGTTGGAGGTGTGTCATTCTTCATTAATCTTCATTCTGACATTTGAATCTGGTCAAATCTGACCTGACTGGACTGGATGTAATAAATAACAAAGATTAGATGGTAAGACCAACTTGTAAAATGTTTAATGTGAGTGGATTTGTTAATAAATTTGATTTGCAAGTTTGGGTTCTAAGTAACATTAAGTTAGCGCTAGCTAGCTAATGCTAACAGCAGTTAGCCCCATGTAGCCAGAGCCAGAGAGTCTTTATTGTCATTCGCACCACATGTGGTACATGTGATGAAACGAAATTATGTACACAGGGTCCCAGTTA
>JAVCKU010000047.1:10611067-10622016 GCA_032273985.1 Hypsolebias coamazonicus | reverse complement strand
GTGGTACGTGCGTGCATGTGTATGTGTGTGTGTTGTGCGTGTGTGTGTGCATGTGTACTATCTCAGTCCTTATAACCTCGCTCTCAAACCTGCTTCTTTGAATTGAAAAAGCTCTCCAGATAGAGAGCGAAACGTTTTCCTGCTTCAAATAAAGTCCAGTTGTTTCTGTATTGAACCTTTTTTGATTGAATCTGAAACATGTTTTTAAAGCTAAAAGAAACGACTACTTACGGCACATGTTAAGGGTAACAAAATTGTAGCTAGAAGCTAAAAGTAGCAAAGGGTAAGTTAGAAGGAAAAAAAAGTGAAATGTAGCAATAAGGCTAGTTTAAGGTAACAAAAAGCAAGCTTCATGTAGCAAAAAGCAATCTTCATGTAGCAAAAGGCCAGCTTCATGTAGCAAAAGACAAGCTTAATCTAGCAAAAGGCCAGCTTAATGTAGCAAAAGACAAGCTTAATATAGAAAAAAGCTAGCTTAAGGTAGCAAAAGGCTAGTTTTGGGTAACTCAAAAGCAAGCTTAAGGTAGCAAAAGGCTAGCTTAAGGTAGCAAAAGAGCAAGCTTGAGATAGCAAAAGGCAAGCTTAAGGTAGCAAAAAGCAAACTTAAGGTAGCAAAAGGCTAGCTTGATATAGCAAAAGGCAAGCTTGAGATAGCAAAAAGCAAGCTTGAGATAGCAAAAAGCAAACTTAAGATAGCAAAAGGCAAGCTTATGGTAGCAAAAAGCAAACTTAAGGTAGCAAAAGGTAAGCCTATAAGTTGCAAAAAGCAAGCTTGAGATAGCAAAAGGCTAGCTTAAGGTAGCAAAAAGCAAACTTAATGTAGCAAAAGGCTAGCTTAAGGTAGCAAAAGGTTAGTTTAAGGTAGCAAAAGGCAAACTTAAGGTAGCAAAAAGCAAACTTAAGGTAGCAAAAAGCAAACTTAAGGTAGCAAAAAGCAAACTTCATGTAGCAAAAAACAAACATAATGTAGCAAAAGGCAAGCTTATGGTAGCAAAAAGCAAGCTTGAGATAGCAAAAGGCAAGCTTAAGGTAGCAAAAGGCAAGCTTAAGGTAGCAAAAAGCAAGCTTGAGATGGCAAATGGCAAGCTTAAGGTAACAAAAAGCAAACTTAAGGTAGCAAATGCAAACTTAAGGTAGCAAAAAGCAAACTTAAGGTAGCAAAAAGCAAACTTAAGGTAGCAAAAGGCAAGCTTATGGTAGCAAAAAGCAAGCTTGAGATAGCAAAAGGCAAGCTTAAGGTAGCAAAAAGCAAGCTTGAGATAGCAAAAGGCAAGCTTAAGGTAACAAAAAGCAAACTTAAGTTAGCAAAAGGCTAGCTTAAGGTAGCAAAAGGCTAATTTAAGGTAGCAAAAAGCAAACTTAAGGTAGCAAAAAGCAAACTTAAGGTAGCAAAAGGCTAGTTTAAGGTAGCAAAAAGCAAACTTAAGGTAGCAAAAGGCAAGCTTATGGTAGCAAAAGGCAAGCTTAAGGTAGCAAAAAAGACAAGCATAAGGTACCCTAGATGCAATTTTTTTTTTCACTTAAAAAAAAGCTAAGAAAATGATGATGGCCATCTTTATGCCTATATAAGTTTAAAAAAAACAAAGACATTGATTTCTAGTTTATAAACTTTTATTATAAATACAACTTATACAGTTGCTTATCTTTCAACTGGAAAGGTACATACAGTATTTGTAGTTTACAAACATTTTCTTTTCTCCAACTATTTACAGAGTTTGCTAAAAATCGAGACAAAAATGACTGATTTTCTGTGCAACGTATGTAACAATCTGTTTTTGTAAAAGGAAAAGTTGATCATGCAACAGCCTAATATCCGAGATTCAAAGGAGAAACAAGTACACAAACATAATACAGCACAGAAATCTTAGTTTTTACGCTTACTGTATCAAAATTCATCTTGAACTTATGTAAAATGCGTAATGTTATGTAGGCCTGAAGCAGGCTAAATGCACAGAATAAGTCTTCAGGGGAAACTTGATTCTTTTGTAAATATAATCAAGGATGGGTTAGGCCAAGATGACCAGAAACTCCTGGCTTCATCTTCTATGAAGGTTTTATCATGGTGGTAGACTTCTTTCAAAGTTTAAACCCAAATTTAATCAACTTGCAAAGGTTTGTTTGTGCCTCGTGTGTCATGAGTCATTCATACGAGGTAATCTGAGTGCAAATGAAAAACTGTGAAAATGTCTGACTGAGCACCTATTTTTATATTCTGCAAAGTAGTGTAGATTCTATATTATGCATTCAGCGTGCAGATCAACTCAAGCTCTTACACTTTAAGACGAATGTGTTATAATTTTTTTTACTGAGCATCTAGATTTAACACGACCAGGCCTGTGAGTGTATTTTTGTGCTCGGACGTTTTTCATCGGTGTCAGATTTGACAACAAGATTTATTCAGTGAGTTGCCACAACAGTAAAATCTATGAAGCTGTTTCTGACTGAGCAGATCTGAGTCCAGTAGCCTCCGAGAATAGACCTGCCTTTTGTTGAGAAAACTGGCACAAAACATGAGTGGCAGAAGTTTCGTTCTGCTTCCAGATTTTCCCTACATTACGCATCTCTTCGGCTTGTTGTGCATGCCTGAGGGTCTAAGGGGTGTAAGAACCAGGTGTAGACAGGACAGACACTTGTGTGTTTGAGGCTGCAGGAGCAAAACGCTTGCTGTGGTGAACAGAGCTGGAGTTTGTGCAGCAGCCTCAGCCCCCTTTATTTAAAATACTGAGGCAGTGCATGTCTACAGGAACCTACTAATGTACTGAATAAAATAGGAGAAACAACCCTCCAACTGTGAAAGAAGCAGAAAACACAAGAAATATGAATATAAATTGGATGCATTTAGTTTAAAAATTATGGGACAGATAATTGTTTCTGTAATTATTATAATTTTTTTTTTTCCCCACAACGTAAAATCCATACAGTTTAAATAAATAGCTCAAACTGGAGTTAAAGTGGACACATAATGAATGTTTAGGATGGTTTGTGTTCAGTTTTGAAACATATTATTGACTTGACCAACAGGGGTGGGGCACATATTTAAAAAGGAAGTCAGCTTGGTGAACAAGTGAGTGACGCATATCTGAAAGGCAGATGCTAATCAGTCGTTGCTGGTGTTACCTTTGCAGCAGCGCAGTTTAGTCAAGAAAAAAACAACTTAAACCTAGGGGTGCACCGATTGCAGTTTTCTGGCCGATCACCGATTTCTATAAAGTCTGACCTACCGATTCTGATTTTGGCCGATACCAATTTTGTTTTATTAGCAACACTGTCGGGCGTTATAAGATCACAATGCACCTTCAATTTTCCAATATTATTTTATTGAAAAACACCCTTGAACAATATCCTAGAAACAATACAAACTTGCTTTAACTGGCCATGTGGTAGTGTTCTGACATACAAATGAAGTTCAGACAATTGTTGTTAAAATTAAAAAAAAAAAAATCAGTTTCTCATTTAAGTGTTGGCCGATTTCCCAAAATTAAGGAAATCATGGCCGATTCATCAGTGCACCCCTACTATATAAAAAGTCATGAATCTGATTATTTGCTTTGTTCATTTTGATCTAATTTGACTTACGGTATTACTCAGTTTGGTGGGAGGGGTCACGCACACACACATAAGAGCATTCTCGCTTAAAAAAATAGAATTAGGGGCTCTACAGTAAGTTGGTTGTAGCAGCTGCTGCTTCATTCATTTTCCTGCCCACTACTCATCCATCCATCGTCTGCTGCTTGATCCAGAGCTCACGGGGCAGCAGCTTAACAGGGAAGCCCAGACATCTTTCCACCTTTTCTTGAATAGTATTGATTAGGTGCACAGTCATCATGACCAACTACCATTTTTTTTTTTTCTTGGTCCGCATGTTGCTCTAAAATGCTTATTTTGCATAATGTTTTATCAAACAACTTGAGCGGCAGGAGACCCTTTTTACGCAGGGGAGGGGACAACCACACAGTAATTTTTCTTTTTTATATATATATTTATATATTCCAGGCTGAGTGATGAGGTTCCTTCAGTGAGGATGACTGCTGTAACAGTTCTTACTCAATTGGTGCTAAAGGATGTGCTCAAGGTCAAAGGTCACGTCAGCGAGGTCGCTGTGCTGCTAATTGACCCGGAGCCGTACATCTCCAGCCTGGCTCTGAACTTCTTCAATGAGCTGGCCGCAAAGGTGCCGACATACACACACATTCAGGAGCTGTGGTGGAACCTGGACCATTTGAAGGGTTTTTAACTCTGCTCCTTGTGTTGCCCGTCAGGACAACGCCATCTACAACTTGCTGCCAGACATCATCAGTCGACTGTCTGATCCAGAGAGAGGCATGAGCTCGGAGGACTTCAACACCATTATGAAGTGAGTCACCCAGCAGTTTATTCACTCGCGCCTCAACAAGCTACGGTTACACCAACACACAGCAATGAAGGTTTGGGAGAGATGTGACTTCAGGTTTGTTATGGTTTAGAAGTTGTGCTTGTGTTTTCAGACAACTGTTCTCCTACATCACTAAAGAAAGACAGACTGAGTCTCTAGTTGAGAAACTCTGCCAGCGCTTTAGGACTGCAAAGTGAGTTCACCATTCCTCATTTTTATATTACCTGCATATTTTGTTTTGCCTTTTTTTTTTTTTCTCTCACAATAGTTTCACTTCTTCGTCTGAACCTTTCTTGCAGTGTTTCATTGTGTGAGACGCTGGGGGGCGGATTTGCGGGTAATTAGTGGGCGCTTTGAGTTTGACAATTAAATCAAGTTCATAGTTCACTTCACCCATCATGCTCCCTGACATCTTCCTGTTCACTGCTTTTGTCATGGAAACCATCTTCTTGAATGGTTTGGGGAAAGTAAATGCAATGGCTGGGCTGGCCCGGCTTCAGCCTCTGACTCATGCTTCATCCATACACAAGCTCAAAGGAAGGACATTTTATATTTTATAATGGCAAACTGAATTTAGACGTAGAAGATTCCTGGAAAATAAGATTTGGTCCAAATGTCAGGGCACTGCCATGCTTACGAATAATGAGCTTTTTTTTTGTTTACGCTCTGGAACTCCTGTGCATTTTGTTGCTGCTAATCAGGTTTATTTTTCTAATCCCTCTAAACTCTCGTCTTTATGCTCTCCTCAGGACGGAGCGACAGTGGTGCGACGTGGCCGTGTCCCTGTCTCTGCTTTCAATGTGCGAGCGTGGTTTTAAGAGGCTGCAGGAATGCTGGGAGTGTTACAGTGACAAGCTGACTGAAGCCGGAGTCTACCAGCCGCTGCTGTCCATCACTGCCAAGCTCCGTCGTGGAGCCAAACTTCAGTTCAAGGTGTCGCAAACTGCCGTTGAATTTCAGATTTGTTTGTTCTCTGGTTCCTGTAAAAGCAGCAGGTAAATCCATTTTGTGTTTTTACGACCACTTGTTTCAGGCTCAGGTGGAGGAGTTTGAAAAGCGTCTAACAGCCGTTCACACCCGGGGCTTAGAGAATGTGGAAAGTCCTGAGATGGATGAGGAGAACCAAAACGTAGGCGTGCCCACCAAGAAGACGGCCGCAAAAACTCCTCTGCCCCCCAGAGGCCGTCTGAAATCAAGAAGAGGTCGGGATTCACAGCAATTAATTAATTAATTTATTTTTAGGCTGATTTTTGTTAATTGTCAAATTATAATAATATTCTTCTTACCCCACTGCAGGTCAGTCTAAGTCCTCGGTTTCCCGCTATAGTGATGACAGCTTTGTCACTCCTCGGAAATCTCGCAAGGCCAAGAAGCCCGTGATCACCTTCAGCAGTGATGAAGAGGAAGAGGATGATGAAGGTAAGTCTAAATTCGTTCATTTAAATGTACCCCCCAAAAAATACTACTTCTGTATTTAAATTTAATAAGTTCAAAATGAAAATATTTTCAATGTTTGATCTTTTTTTTTTTCAAAGTCTGTTACAGTTTTTGCTTTTATTGTCAGATATTTGTGAAGAATGTTCTAATGAATGGAGATGACAAAGACATCCTGTTCAAACTGAATGTCAGAAAATGTTTTGTCTTTTATTTTATTTAAGCACGCAAACTAATTCATTGTTCTGGATTGTTTCGTCACCTCATTAAACAAGCTCTCTGAGTTTGGTTTAGTAGATGACAAAGGAAGTGTTCTTCAATTATTGTCCTTTTCTAATCGGTGCTTAGATTGCAACGAGTTCCCAGTTCACTTCAGATCAATACAGCAAAGTTCAGTCTTTAGACCAGTGCACTGAGCAGGTTTCTGACAAGATTTAAGATCTTTCCACCACAGTAACTCTGGAAAAGTAAGATGTGCGTTGTAGCAGCACTAATCCAAGACCTGCATCATGGATTGGTTAGAAAAAACACCTTGGCTGAAAAATCGAATACACCAAACTTTCATCAGATTGCAATCTGTATTAAACATTTTTATCATATTTAGATTATATTCCATCCCATGAAAATCTCGTGGCAGCTTCAGGATTATCATTTGGTCGTTTTTTCCCATCTGAGAACAAAAAATAACAATTCTTCTGCAGCCATTTAATTTTTAGTTGTGATCGTTACCAGTTAACTCAAAAGTTGCTGGTGTTTGGAAGCGTTGCCGTCTGTCCGTGTGAAATGTGTGCCAGAGGGTGCTCAACCATGAAAAGCTGTAAACAGACTTTAACCTTGATCTGTACTGAGAGATGCATTCTGCCCATCACCTGTCTGATCCAACTCCAAACTATCTTTAACATTTTTCTTTTCTTTTTGTTTTTATTAGATGCTGTCTTGACAGAAAGTGAGACGCCTAAAGTGACGACTCCAATCGCGCGCTCTTCTCGACGAACTCGTCTCAGAAACTGATTTTTTTCTGTCCTCTTTGTCTCTTTTTTTAAACATATTTTATCAAAGAAATGCTCAATTTTTGTACTTTTTAAATCTTTTTATTCTTTTTCATGTATTTTAACTTTTAGTGTCTTACCACCAAACCTTTGTAGGGTCCCTGAATAATGACGTCATAAACCGTTGAATAAACTTCTGGTTTTCGTTTTTTAATTTCTCCGTGTTGCTTCTTCACACTGAAAGACACTCTTGACTTTAATAAATGTGCGAGGGTTGTGCGTCTGCTGGGTTATCTCGTGTAAATTTCTACAGTCGCTGCAGGCAGGTTGAGTGTGCGCTTGTGTTTTGTTTGGACAGCGCTGTTTAAAGGGTCGCCACAGCTTGCTCAGACAGCGTTACTGCCCTGCTTCAGTTCTCCTTTCTCCTTTTCTTTTATATCAGAGTTCGGTCTTTACCGGCGGCGCAACACTTTCTCTGCACGTCTCACAGCTGTGTTTGCGCGTTATTTGTTTTTGTTTGTTCGTTTCTCCTGCCTGATAGATTTGCCGTTGCCTAGCTGGCCGTAATCAATCTCTTTTGTAGATGTCCCTCCGCTCTCTGCCTGCAGTTCTTTTTTCCCTCCCTCCTACTCTCTGCTGCCTACTTTTTCTCCAGCGTTCCACTGACATCACATGGACTGTAGTTCAACCCCCCCACTCCTCACTAATCTTTTCTCCTACGCCCTCTCCCACACGGCCTCTCCAAAAAGATGAGAGGGGTGCGTTTTCTGTATGTGCGACTGATGTTATGTAAAGACACTTGCAGCAGCAGCTAAATGCACATTTGTACGAGGAGAGTCGAGTTTAAAAGAAGGCACTGATTTCAGCACATTTACACTTTGCAAGAAGTTTGCAAAGTGCAGAACGGCTGATTGATAAGCCGGTCATTTCTAGTGACAGCTTTATTTACTCAGAAAAACAATCGGTGGTTGTCCAACTTTAAGGTTGGTGTGTTGGGTCACACGGCTCCTGGTGTTGTAATTTGGCGATGGGGGGTATGTGGAGCAGATGGCGCTGACAGACTGTAACTTACCTAACAGAGAGGGGAGGTCAGTGCATGCTGGGAAAGACCACAGAGAAGGAGGCTAACGTGCTTGATGAGCATAGTTGCCATGTGGGAAAATGTATAATTCGTTTTATGTTGGGACCTGAACGCCTCACTCTTATCTGTCCGGCTACCTGAGAAAAGCGTCACAATAACGAGGTCCTTGCTGACCTTTGACCTCGGCTGGCGGAGCACGCGCTGGCTGAAGTTTGGTTTGCAGAGTCGTCACCGCACACAGTCACCTTGACAATGATAATCTGTCTCCCTGAGGCTATGACATCATTCCAAAGAAAAGGAAGATGAGGAGGAGGAAGATGATGTGGGCAGTGGGAGGGGGGTGGGGATCTCTGGCTCTACAAAACCTCTGCAGCATCTCAGCTGTACCCCAGCATTCAACCTCTGCCGGTGGGGAGAGACGCAAGAGGAAGACCATCATCCTCCTCCCAATTCCATCACAGTGGAAGCAAGAAGGAGGAGCCAGGCGAGTGAGAAACTGATGCTCCCAGCAGGTGCCAACAAGTGAAGGTGGGTGATGAAGAGTCTGTGAGAAGAAGACACAGCTTCAAGAGACATCTACAAACAGGTGAGCTTCAAATATTTCATAAAAGTAATTTACTTAGAAATCATGTTTTAACTTCAGGACCTGACATGATAAACTGGTTGCATAAAGTTTATTGTGATTTATTAAAGATTTTTTTTTTTTTTTGTAAAGATTATTGAATTTTGTTTGTAAAATTCACAGTGGAACCAAATTGTTTAGAGAAATTTCTGACCTTTACGTTTAAACCGTACTCTCCACAGCAGATATATTCCTAAATGAATCGTGTTTTTAAGAAGACTGGTTTTAAAAATGATTATCTTCAGTGGAGCGCGTCAGCTCGGATGAGTTCTGTCTGTCAGCCTCGTTCTCAGCATCAGTTACATGTGATGGGTAGCTTTGTGTAAAATAAAAACGATGCTCAATGTACATAAGATAGAAATTCATCTTTGGTGTCAAAACGAGGCTAACCATAAAATATAAAATCACAATAAGATGTGGTTTAAAAAAAAAACAGTCATGATTAATAAAAGGTTAATTATTCTATTTTTTAATCTATGTTTTCGTCATGATTGGAGTCCTCGCAGTCGTTTCTCGCTCCTCCTGCTCCTCGTCTCTGCTGCGATGCTGCGTCCCGTGCTGCTTTGTGCCACTCTGCTCCTCCTGACTCCCTTTGAGGTCTCCGAGGCTCGTGCTCTGCATCCTTCTCCCGATGCTGTGCAGGTATTTCTGGGGGGGGGGGGGGGGGAGGATGATAAAATGTACTCCTGATTGAATTATCCTTCAGTTGTTTTTATTTTGCTGCTCTGTAGTTCCTGGAGGAGTTTCTGGAGCGCCACAATGACCTGACTCTCGATGACCTGGAGAACCTGCTGAACAGCGAGACAACGGAGGAGCAGTCCACCATCTCCTCCGGGGTCAAAGGGGCAGAGTACCCCAAGTGGGCCGACGTCCAGCCTCAACCCGAGACCCCCTGGCTCCGGCTGCTGAAGGGGGCCCTGGCCAGTCAGAGGAGAGCGGAACCGGAGCGCTCACGGAGGGGCTGGAACCGAGGATGCTTTGGCTTGAAACTGGATCGGATCGGGTCCATGAGCGGACTTGGCTGTTAGTGGAAGCAAGAAGGAGGAGGAGGGGAGTTGAGACTGATGGCATCCTTCACCAACAGGCAAAGATGTTTCCATGTAGTTTATCTGTAGTTTGGTGTTAACTTACTGTCTTCATATTGTGGTTTCAACAAGCCTAGATCAGATTCTTCACACTTTACTCCAAACTGAGTCACGTTAGCCGTGTTTCCATCAAACCATCACCCTGGGTGCAGTAACTGTAGAGATGTTTCGTGGGTGTGGGTTTTTCTGTGTAAAACGCACCCGTTAACGGACGTGGATTTCCTCACCTGTAATCTGCTGTTTCTTTTTTATGTTCGCTTATGATTTGCATGAATAAATGAATTTGACATTTGTGGCGTTCTGCTTGTTGCTCACAGAAATCCAATTCCCGCCTCACTCGGGAAGCCCACGCGGTTCGCTCCCTATTGACACCTGTCATCTCAATTTCTTCAAATTGGAGTTTCGCATCCTTGTGGTGTTTGCAACTTCATGATTTATCAAGTGTTCTTGTGGCTGTTGGAAGAAGTTAACTCCTTCCCCCGTCATTCTCCAGCGTGGACCTGCTGCTGTGGCCAAAACCGCTTATCACCCCGCCAGCACGGCAAAGATCCCAGGGGTGGAGGTGGGGGAGGGAAAGAAATCAAAGTCTGGTGCAGGAAAATGGAAATGATTTCATGTTTGTCAGATGAGCTTATAGAGAACGTACATAGAGATGAGTCTGCAGGCAGATGGAATTAAAGTGTATTTTCCATCCTTTAATTTAAAATGTTCTGTAACAGACGAGGAGGCAGTGATCTTTACAGTCACTGACAAAGGGGTCGACCCAAACGCACTGACTGGAAAACACATTTTATTTGAACATGTACTGTAGAGACATTTAAAAAAAACTGAGAAAATGTTTCTATGAAAATATATTTTTAAGTCATCTGTCAAGCAAATCAGTGTATTTAAAGCTTTTTAACATCTACATATATCCTACCGGTAGTTTAATAGCACCATTTTATGCTCAAAGGCCGTTTTCAAGATTTTCTAAAGACCTTTCTAATTTTAGTCAATGTCAGCACCCTTTTACAAGATTCTCAATTCTTTTCATTCCAAGCAAAGATCAAAATTCATAAAGGTTTGAATTGTGCAATTTAGACAAGCAAAATGTAAAATATACGTTCCTTTTATTAGTGTTGTAGTCAAGACCACCTAACCCAAAACCGGAGTGTACTGAGACAAAACCAAGACTTTTGGGGTCCAAGACCAAGTAGAGACCAAGACCTCAAGTCTTGGAGCTCAATCTTTTCACAGATTATCCATACGGCTAACTTTCACCCCTGGTTGCAACATTACGTTCTGTTGTCTGTACAGGTAGTCCTCGACTTACGAACGGGTTCCGTACCTACAAACCGTTCTTAACTCGATTTTAACGTAAGTCGGA
>JAVCKU010000047.1:10597408-10610967 GCA_032273985.1 Hypsolebias coamazonicus | reverse complement strand
GCTGCAGAAAGAAAAGCTTTGCAGAGAGTGGTGAAGGCTGCACAGAAGATGTTGGAGTCAGTCTCCCCACCATCACACCCATCTACACCTCCAGATGCAGGATGAGGGCCACCTGCATCATGAAGGACCCCACTCACCCAGCACACACACTTTTTGCCCCGCTCCCCTCAGGCAGTAGGTTGAGGAGCATTGAGTGTAGAACCACAAGACTGAGGAACAGCTTCTTCCCTGAGGCTGTTAGACTCATGAATCTCTAACCAGAATAATCACTGTGCAAATATCACATCATGTTGCTGCTGATCTGTTTCATGTTACTGCTGATCTGTTTCATGCTGCTGTGTTCATGTGTGCTCATCTGCTCACACAGACTCAGGTTCGTGCTGCTGTTCAATGTAAATGTTTTTATGCTATTAGCGCTTAGCATATTTTTAGTTGCCGTTTTTCTTAGTTCATATCTTAGATGTTATTACTGTTGTTCTTTTACATTTTATTGTTGGATGTAACTTGGACCATGTGTACACAATTTCGTTCCACCGTACGTACCACGTGGTGCGTATGACAAATAAAGGACTTTGAAAAAAATCCGACCCGGCCCCAGCCCGTAGCCATTATTTCCAAATCTGACCCTATCCGATGAATTCACTGTAACTACAGGTCTGAACCTGGAAAACAAAAAGCCAGACATTTTAATTATGCTTTTACTGCTTTTGTAAGCTAATCAGTTAGACATGATTTAAAAACATATTTCAATGAAAGGAAGATATAAGAATTCTTGTTTATTATCAAGAGTCAGACATTATTTATTATTATAATATTATAGTTTTTATAGATACAGGTAGTCCCTGACTTGCGAACGAGTTCCGTTCCTACGCCCGTTCGTAAGTCGAAAATTGCCGTAAGTCAGAAAATACGTCCAAACAGTCCCTCATACATACAGAACTGTATTTTTACAAGCACTTAGCCTATCCTAACACATTACCCTACATAATTATCAAAAACCACATACATTTAGGAGCCATAATGAAGGGAAAAAAAGAGTTAATTTCTTACTGGGAACTGGTTTCTTCCTCTGTCTGTTAGCATGTTAGCTCGTTGCACGTCCGAGCTCTGCAGCTTCCCGCTGCTCCACGCAGTCCACAGCGTTTATAGCAAGGTCTGTTAGCATGTTAGCTCTTGCTCCTCCGGTCCAGCTCCACTGTTTTCTGCCGTCTGGCGACACCATCCACTCGTCCATCTTACAGTAAGGTCCGCACCTTTTATTTACGACGTAAAACCGCCCTCCTCTGCTCCGGTCTGCCTGTTAGTAAGTTTCCACTGAGTGCGTCAAGCAACTTTCCCCCCTCCCTCCTGTAAGTTTCCACTGAGCATGTGTCAAGCTCCCCCCTCCCTCCCGCTCCCTCCTGTAAGTTTCGTTTCGGTACCGTATATTCTGGTGTAAAGTTGCATAAACGCCATAACTTCAAAGCAATGCTTTTCAACGGGAGCCGTTCGTAAAGTCGAATCGCCGTAAGTCAAGACCGCCGTAAGTCGGGGACTACCTGTATTTAACTTTGGCAACACCTCTCTCAACAGCGTAGCAGATTTATTGTGGTGCTTTTGAAACCTAATTCACACTGCATTGGTTTGAAGGCTGCATATATTTTCCTACACAGGGACACAAATTCACATACCTTTGACAAAGGCTCTGATCAGACCTGACTCTAACATCCATCTTGCGTGATTTGATTGCTAAAGGACAGCTTTAGCTGACCTTTTTTTACAGTTACTGTTGTGCAAAATCAGGCACCATGTGCTCAAAAGCTTCATAATTATTTCTGGTATTCAATGCTCACTGTCAACTCTATTGTATTGGTCCAAGTTACAATAGTGAAATGTCCTCAACGTGCAATGTTGCAGGATGTCCGAACGACTGCAGAGCACAGCTGAAACAGCGATAGATATGAACATTGTTAAGACTGTTTCAACAAACCGGATGATCAATTCAATTCAGTTCAATTCAGTTTATTCATATAGCACCAATTCACAACAGTTATTTCATATGGAGGACGGAATGTGACTAAATTAAATAAATAAATGAAATGTATAATTTCAATATTAAATACATCCTTAAATCCTTAAGTTCACAATTAAAGTATTAAATATGCAATTAGATTATTTATTTCATTATTTATTCAATTATTTAATTTGGTCACATTCCACTCTAGGGTGATCACTATGAAATGATGTTAACTGTCAGTCTCACTCATCAAACTCAGTGGGTGGGACTAACGCTGAGCATGTGATATCCATTGCTTCGGTCTGTGCTTTGGTGAAGTCAGTTCAAACAGCTCCCTCCATGCAGGCTCTTCATTTGCTCTCGCATGAACTGCTTAGATATATTTTAAGACAAGCCAGGGATGTTCAAGCTGGAGCTTCTCTCCCAGACTTTGTGGTAAATAAATTGGATCAGTTTATTGAAGTTATTGGAGTTATTTCTGCACATTTTCTGGCCTGTGGATCAATCCATTATCTGTGCTCGATTTGTCTTTATTTGCTGTGAGGAGCAGCCAATCAGGCGTCAGGGTTTGTTCACGAGCTGCTCTAGTCCCGCCCACTGAGTTTGACGAGTGACACTGACAGTTACCGCAATTTTGTGATGCCGCTGGAGGGTAGAAGAATCAAATGTATAATTTACTTATTAAGTACATCATTCAATCATTAAATACACAACTAAATTATTAAATAAACCATTCAATAATGAAATGTACTTTTTAGATTATACAGTATATTTCATGATTTGTTTATTTCATTTCATTTTGTCACATTCCGTCCTCCATTGACATGTGACAAAACTAAATAAATAAATCATGAAATAAATCATTTAGTTGTGCATTTAATTATTCAATTGTGTATTTAATGATTTAATGATGCATTTAATATTTAAATTATACATTTCATTATGTATTTCATTAATTTCATTTGGTCACATTCTGTCCTCCATAGTCCCAGGGCACTTTACAGAAACATTCACATACATAAAAAAGCTGATTAGTAAAAGTTCTCTATTGATGTAAACCAGCAGATTGCATTGACTCCTCACTTCGTCATAGTTTCCCATCCTGAGAAAGTGCAAAGGCAACAGTGGAAAGAAAAAACTCCCTTTTAACAAGAAGAAACCTCCAGCAGAACCAGGCTCAGGACGAGCGGTCCTACTGGCTGGGTTTGAGAGGACAGGAAGGAGGAACAGACTTAGAATGGCAGGTCCAGGTGTACTTTCTTCAGGAGGAAAAACAAAAACACATGTTAAGAGAGACATATTTACAAATACTAACAAGTAGAGTAGAGCAAGTAAAGACAACAACAGAGTGAGGAATGTGGTCATTTTGTCCTCCAGCAGTCTAAGTGTATAGCAGCGTAACAAGCCAACCCTAACTATAGGATTTATCAAAAAGGAAAGAAACCTGATCTTAAAATTGGACAATGTGTCAGCCTCACGGAGAGAATCTGGAAGTTGGTTCCACAAGAGAGAAGCCTGACAACTGAAAGATCTTCCTCCCATTCTGTTTTTGGAAACTCTAGGAAGCAGAAATAAACCTGCAGTCTGAGAGTGAAGTGCTCTGGTTGGAAAATATGGAACAATACGATATGTAATATAAGATGGAGCTAGGTTGTTGAGAGCTTTGTAGGTTAGAAGTAAAACTCAGCAATGTAGCAGCAATGTAGATGTTGATGTAGACCAGGATGCAAAGCAAAAATACTGCCTTGGAGAATTGGCATTAGTAAATGTAAAAAAAAAAAAAAGTAGATTGAGAGCATTCACACTTGGTGGTGTAGCTCAAACTGTGTTTGTGACTGGATCTCAAAAACCTGCTCTACATGCAGTTGCCTTGTCAGTGAGCAACAGTCATGCTTATGCAGTAATTTGATATACAACTCGTTATATGCCTAATTACCTAACAAACGTGATGTGGGAGAAATAAAGGAGCATTCAGTGGTTTTTAACTTCACAGAGCTCAGTGTCAGAGCAAAGACTGACGATTTTAACCCATAAATTCAAAAAAGGTCAAACAGACGTCAACAGTTTATTGTCCAGTGTTTGTTTAGGTAAATAAAAAGCAACGTAATTCTGTTCTTACTGTTCTCCTCTAAGTGAAACAGCATGTTTTAGCTTACAGCAGCCACAGAAGGCCCAACCAGCTAAAAACAATCAGAATTAACTTTAAACCAAAGAGAAGCGCCCCACACATCCTGCAGTTCACTCTGATTAATAAAGTCCTGTCAAAATGAACAGATTTGGTGAGACAAACTTTTTAAAATAGTTAATTAAAACTCAGGTTTTTACAACACTGCCCACTTTTTTTTTTTATTTTTTTTTTTACACATTTCTCTTCCTGACCATTGTACATCTTGCTTTGTTTAAATTTCTCCAGTGTTGCTTCAGAGGAACACTGCTCCATCGCTCGCAGCACGTGTATGGGTTGGCTGACAAATACATGCTTTGATCTTTTTGAAAAAGGAGTCGGCCGTGGTCATATCAGAAGCTGTAAAGCTGTGAGAACAGCTGAAAGGTCGATCCAGAGGAGAAGCTGGACTTGAATCTGTGATACCATTTACATTATTGACCTCCTGGGAGAGCAGCGCAACCGAGAAAAACAGCCAAAATAAAGCAGATTTTGATATAGCCAATAAAATGTGCATCCAGCAAATGTGTGCACTCCATATTACAGCTTGTTATAGTTTGCCAGAAGCAACGACTGCCATTGCCACACCAGGTTTTAGTGACATTTAAATGGAGAAGCACTGCATTTAAAATGGCATATTGTACTTGTATGATGTGTTTTTACACAGAGGAGCTGCTGAAAGTCTCTTTCGTGCTGTTAATGGATGTTAGAATATATCTTAGTATTATGATGACATTTTCATAGTAATAGTTGTGGTGATATTTTTGTAACAACCAAACAAGGTTGCACCTTGATAGCAGTTTATCTGTTTTAACTGTGCTCTATAAATAAAGATGACTTGACTTGACTAACATTTAATACCAATATTTTTTAATTAAATTTATTCATTTTAAAATACAACACAAGAAGAAACAGACAAAAAACAATCACAAATGTGACTATACAATATTAAGATATAAAATGAAGGGTGGCAGAATGAAGAGAAAATCTTATTATATCTGCCCTCTTTTTCAAACATTCAATTCAAACAAAAAAATCATCAACAAGTAATAGGAAGAAAAAAAAAATATATATATATACTGTACGTATATACAGTATATATATAAGTAACTCAAAATTAACGAATTACACAAAAAACACACGAAAACCAAATCATATATATTTTTATAATAATTTGGTTTTAATCAATTTCTTAAATATGAATAATGATTTGGCATTCTTAATTTCAGTATCCAAATCATTCCACAAACCAATTCCCTGAATAGAAGTTGACCGACCCCTCGAACTGGTTCTATATGTAGGTTTAACAAATATATCTGCTCCCTTTAAATTATAACAGCTTTGACGTTTAACAAAAAAACATTTGGATATTAAATGGAAGTTCTTTTTTATGAGCTCTAAACATAAGTGACAAAATGTTTTAATCCACCAAGTCACTGAACTTCAACAAGTTCATTTGGTGAAACAATGTATTCGATGTTCTAAAAAAGCTAAGTCTGGTCCTCTGGACCTCTAGATTTTTCTAACTGGATTATTGAGCATGCATCAGGGTAATATATTCAGTGGGTGACAATAATTTTTTCTGGTAATTATTTGAATAGCTCTTTTCTGTGACAAACTTTTTAAAGAAGTATTTGGACACCCAGACAATAAACCATTGCAATAGTCCAGACTAGATGTGGCAAATGCATGAACCAGTTTTTCTGCGTCATTTTTAAATATTTCTAATTTTAGTGATATTACGCAGGTGGCAAAAGGCGTTTCTAACATTTTTAATGTGGGGGATAAAATAAATGTCCTGATCAAAAACAACACCAAGATCTTTAACATTAGCAGTGACCTCCATGACCCGAAAAGGAAGAATCAGGTAAAAGATAAAGGATGGATGGATGGATGGATGGATGGATGGATGGATGAATTTGTGTTTATGTATTCTTAGAGCTTTAAGCGTCTTAGAAAACTTTAAAAAAATTAAGTAACATTCCTTGATATAAAAAGCAAAATAAACATATCGCCATCTTGCAAGCCCACCCCCCCTTTTTTTTTAAAGCCATCTGTTAGCATTTGGAGTATGTGTTGGGGATGACTCCCAGCTACTACCATACAAAGTTTCTGAGTTTCAATTAAACTTGTCCATTAATTAAAGAAATATTTTACTACTTGATGAACTTTTCCAACAGATGATGCCAAAAAAGCAAACGGAAAAGTTTAGTGCTCAGAAAATGTTTTGGGATCACCCTCAGCTACTACCACCCCCAATTTCAGCTCAATATCTGTAAAATGTTACTGAGTTAGAATAACGTTTGTGTTTTCTGAGGTTCATTGGCTGTGGTTGCCATTTTGATCCAAAAGTTCATCAGTTTTCAATCTGCATAACTTTATAACCTTTTCATTAAAAACTGTCCAGTGGTTCAAGAGATATTTTGCTAACAGGCAGACCAACAAACACACAGACATTTACATTATTGTCCTCCTTTTAAAAATCCTTAAACTTGTGCTTCATAAGATAACTCGGGCCATGTTTCATACCACAACACAAGATGGCGCCGCCAGACTTGTCTGTGCAGAGCTGATGGTTCTGTTGATGCAAACTGGACTTTGTTCTGTTCTGTATGTCTGACACAAGGAGAGGAAAAAAACAAAGAGTCTGACACAAGGTTTGTGTTGCGAAAATGAACCAAAGGCACCTTTGACATGAACTCAAGCTTCTGCACGCACCACAAACCCCCAGATTTGACCATTCATACTCATCCGGAGTCCTGGGTGAAAAGTGAAAATGAGAACGTCGTCAAGTTACGGCAGTTATTATTTCAAATCAGTCACGTTTATTCTCAAGTTAAAATGATCCTGTTTTAATCTGGGCGTTGTGATACAGAGAGGACATGTGATCCGTGTGGGACAGCACTTACAGCACTGAGGATACGTTGGCCCTGAGTCTAATCTTAGCTTGACCTTTACTTCCCCTCGCTGACCTTAAAGCTGCAAAGCAGCGCCTGAGCCCGGCATGCCTCCACTCAGGACTGTGGTGGTTCAGCTACGCCTGGACCACTGGACAGCTGCCACAACACCCACCAGAGCCGTCTGCTTTTAGAGCAGAGCGGCCTGAGGTTCTTGAATCATCCTGATGCCATGTTTTGTGTGTGTGTGTGTGTGTTCAACTCAAAGACAATCCACCAGCCTGATTCAGATTGATTCAGACATTTTCTAACACCGTCCCTTCTTTTCTCGTGCCAGGAAAGCGAGTTCAAAAATAGCTGTGGAAGCAGCAGCTGACATGGCTGAAGCTTGTCGTGTTTTGAAGTGAAGGCATTTAATCTCACAGCAAAGCGTGCCCCCCCCCCCCACCCAACATCCCTCCATCACACACCTCCACAGCAGCAAACCCTTTCAGCTATTTCCAAACAGACCTCACAAACCCACAGTTCAGCAGAACAAATGGACTCAGGCACGCTCCTCTGCACACGCTGGGAGTCAAAATGAGCAGCCGAGCTTCAACGTTTGACTCCTGCAGAGGCGGCGGAGCGGCGGGGAGGAGAATGACAGCAGCAGAGACGTTTAAGTGAAGGGTCATGGTCTTTGGACATTAAATGTCACCGGCTGTAAGACAGAGATTTGATCCTCCTCCTTCGCTCCCCTCCATGTGTCTGCATTCAGCGAGAAGGTCAACAGGGGACCCCTTCTCTTTTTCCACTCGGCGAGGCCTTCAAGGATCTAAATCCAGACCTCTGAAGGTTAGATGCAGCGAGACTTTAAAAAACTTAACAATCCTCAAGCTTCAGGCTTAAATCGAGCTGCGGCACAAAGATGAGAAGAGGGAAGCTTGATTTAAAAGTGGAGCTTCAGGAGTAGGTCTGCACAATGACCTTGACATTCAACAAAAGGGGGCGTGGCATGGACTGGTGGGCATCTAAGGGGGCGTGGCTCCACACTCTGGTCAATCATAAAAAGTCATAGTTAACCTTTGGGTTCCTGCACTCACACCCGGAGTCTCAGGACAGACTGTCATCTCGCCAACGGTAAAAAGAAAACTTTGAAACACTTTTAATCAGGAAGCTGCACGATTAACTTGATTTAAAACACCTGGGGGCTGCAGGCTCAGCACGCGCCTATGGGATATTTTAGAAACTCACTAACATGAAATTAAAACTAATTTCTCCAGTTATGTTGCTTTGAACTGGAGTTTCACACATTTTGAAGATATACATTATAATTTTGCTGGATTTTTATAGTGTTGCAGTTTTAATATTGCTCTTATAAGATTGGCCTTGAGGTTTTTGTTAGACCAGAGAACTCATCTGAGGAGATGAGAAATATTAATGAGGTGGCTCAAGAAACAAATGTAATAACTTTTTGTTTCTTCTTTTTCCAGAGGAACTAGACCAACCCAGGCAAAATGGTGAAAGTCGGTATCAATGGGTAAGAAAAATATATTTTCACACCCTTATAGGAAATTTAAGTCTTGTTTTTATGTCTTACGGTTCACGCCTGACTCAAAGTCCCATCAGGTCACACAATGAGAATTTTTAATAGTGTTTCAGTTTTTCCTCATCCGTAATTGTTTGAACTAGTTGTTATCTGAGCGTGTGCAACATGTGGACTGAGAGATTTGCTCAGAGACAAAAGGTTGTGCAATGTGTGACTAAAAGATAACAAAATGCTTGTAAGAGTTTCATGAAGTTTGTCCCTTTTAGAATCTGTTGTATCTTAAATTCTGGGACTTTGTTAGAAACATAGCTTTTTGGTCTCAGTTCCCTTTTTTTTTTTTTTTAGTCCTCTCATCTCAGTGTTGAATACCGGTAGTTGCTCTGAAAATCAGGATGAGCTGCAGATCAGCTACGATGCTGTCCAGCAGCTGAAGCCACAAATATTTTCTAATGGAGGACATGCACAGGTGCACGAGCTCCAGACTGTGGACTGTTATCCAGCTGCATATTTTTCTTGACCCTTGACCTTTGGCCTTTAGCTGATAGCAGGGAGGGTATAACTGTGACATGAGGGTCATTCAACAGGACTTTTTTTTTTGTTTTCTGTGGCTGGAAGCAAAGTTTAAAACCTACAGAACACACAGATTGACGTTCGTTCCCTACACGCCACACTTCTTGCTCTCTGCAGCGTGCAACAGCGTATCAGTGCCAGACTTTTGGAACGGTGGTTAAAAATTAACTCGGCCCATTGATCGAACAGTGCAAGCGTTGCCACATTTGTGATGCATTTCGACTTTCATCCCCAGAAAGACTAAAAACCCCATGACGCACCCTCTTGTGCCACTCCTCCTGAACTCTGCCCTTTGTGTCTGCAGACTCAGGTCTCCTGGTGTTATGTATATTCCCACAAGGGATAAATAAAAGCTAGACCCTCATGGTAGACTGAATTCCTCTGAGGTTCAACAGAATGTCAAACTAGACTTATCTCAACCTTCTTACTTTAACGATTTGAATCTTTGTTACTGAATCTGTTCTGTTGAACTGAGTGTGCAGATTGCTGTGGTGCCATGTGGCCATCTTGTGGCCAGACTAAGATATATTTCTCTTCAGATTTGGCCGTATTGGTCGTCTGGTGACTCGTGCTGCTGTCACCTCCAAGAAGGTGGAGATCGTGGCCATCAATGACCCATTCATTGACCTGGAGTACATGGTACACATCAATATATTTACATAAAATAAGCTTTTGGAAAATTCCATGAATTTCAAAGTTTTTATACGTTTGTGTTGTAGTGAAAGTTCGTCTCGTCTCTTTAGGTCTACATGTTCAAGTATGACTCCACTCATGGCCGTTTCCACGGAGAAGTCAAGGCCGAGGGAGACAAACTTGTCATTGATGGGCACAAAATCAGTGTCTTCCATGAGTGAGTTCACCTGTTGTAACATCTTATAATGTGCAGTAATGTACAGTAAAGTTGTTTTTAAAGAAATAAACTTACTACCTTCTTTGTTTTTTGACATTTGTAGGAGGGACCCAGCCAACATCAAATGGGGAGAGGCCGGCGCCGAGTACGTTGTGGAGTCCACTGGTGTGTTCACGACAATTGAGAAGGCCTCTGTACGTGTACTCTCTCATTTTATATAAACTGTGTATATACATGCAAAAAAAAAAAAAAAAAAAGCTGTTCTATGACAAGATTTCATTTTAATTCTGGTTTCAATGCAACTTGCAGACTCACTTGAAGGGTGGTGCCAAGAGAGTCATCATCTCTGCCCCCAGCGCTGACGCTCCCATGTTCGTCATGGGCGTCAACCACGAGAAATACGACAAATCCCTCCAGGTTGTCAGGTGAGTTAATAAGTTTGGCCATTTTTAAAGGGTACAATAAAATCTATTTAGAAACAGAACATTTTTATTTTGTTTCATTTTGTTGATAGCAACGCCTCCTGCACAACCAACTGCCTGGCTCCCCTGGCTAAAGTCATCAATGATAACTTTGGCATCGTTGAGGGCCTGATGGTGAGAACTGGCGCTCCACCTGACTAAAACCTCAACAAATGAAGTGTAAAACCTTGTGTTGTTCATTCTTTTTGTTGTCCATCAGAGCACAGTTCACGCCATCACTGCCACCCAGAAGACCGTGGACGGCCCCTCTGGTAAGCTGTGGAGGGACGGCCGTGGTGCCAGCCAGAACATCATCCCCGCCTCTACTGGTGCTGCCAAGGCTGTCGGCAAGGTCATTCCTGAGCTCAACGGGTCAGTACTCAACACACTGTCCTTTTTTTGTTGCGCATAAGATGCTTAACATCGACTCAGTGAATTACTGTTTATGTGTTTAAATATTGCAGCAAACTGACTGGAATGGCTTTCCGTGTCCCCACCCCCAACGTGTCCGTGGTGGATTTGACAGTCCGTCTGGAGAAACCTGTACGTGGCATTTTCTGTACTCGCATTAGTTCTTTGGAAAACCATGAGTTGTGTTCTCTTTTCCCATTTCTAGTCAATGTGGGGGGGGGGGGAGTCCTTGCAGTTTTTGTGTTCATGACTTGGCACTGCACCTAGTTTGAGCTCCTCACATGCACATGCAATTATTTAGCCTAGTTTTGAAACAAATATGGGGTAAATGCAAATTAATAAAAAAAAAATAATAAAAATTGTCTGTGGATATGCTTTTTGGATGAAAACTTGTTCTTAAAGGTTTTATGCAAACAAACTGACCTTCATATTGGACTTCAAATTGATAATGTCATCTTGTAGAAAAACATACTGTCCTTATTTGGCTTTTTAATGGGGTTTGTAGTAAATTTAATCAGTTCATTGAAAATCCAAGCAATCCAAACTTGGACTTTTAAGTTACTGACTGCAGTTTCTTGTCGCCACAGGCCAAGTACGAAGACATTAAGAAGGTTGTGAAAGCTGCTGCTGATGGACCCATGAAGGGCATTCTGGGATACACCGATCACCAGGTCTTCACTCGGTTACAGTTTTTTTTTATTCTTTTTGCTGGAGTTTCTCGTCAACGTGACCATTTGCTTTCCTGCAGGTCGTCTCCACAGACTTCAACGGTGACTCCCACTCCTCAATCTTTGATGCTGGTGCTGGCATCGCTCTCAACGAACACTTTGTCAAGCTCGTTTCATGGTGAGTCTTCGCCTTGGTTTACTTCATTAAGTTAACCCATGTCTAGTGATGCTAGCGCTCTTTCTTTTACAAGGTATGACAATGAGTACGGCTACAGCAACCGTGTTTGTGACCTGATGGCCCACATGGCCTCCAAGGAGTAAACCAAGCAGCTGACTGAGCGACACCACTGACCCACATTCTCCTGTCGTCTGTGACTACCTGGTTCCATCAGAAAGTCGACCCTTCCATCACCTCCCTGAGGAACCATCCCACATGAAAAATGATTTAATTTCTGACCAATTTCTTTTTTTTTTTTTTCTTTTTGTAAACTCCCTGTCCTGTTCTTGTGTTGGAGTAGAGGTGTGAAAGTCGTCCTGTCTGTAGTACGGAAGTGCTGCAGTCAGACGTGGAATAAAGTCCTTGTTGTTTGTGAGAAATGAGTCTTTGTCTTTCAGTCAGGATTATTGGTTATTATTCTTTTGAGTCGTCGTCTCTCATCCAAAATGGAAATCAGAATAGCCACTTTTACTAGTTGTTTGGAATGCATATTGTTCATCAGGCTCCTATTCTCAGATTTTTTTTTAATTTTTATCTGACTATCTGACTTAATATTTAATACTGATACATCATAATAATGGGGGATTTCAATATTCATGTAGATGTTGAAAGTGATTGTTTAAGCATAGCCTTTAAAAAATTAATAGATTCACTTGGTTTTACCCAAAACGTCTACAGATTAACTCATTCTCATCACACTCGTGATCTAGTTCTGACATGGCATAGAGATTAAATACTTGGTAACACATCCTCAAAATCCTGTTCTGTCTGACCATTTTAAAAATAACCTTTTGCGTTTACATTAAATTACTACAGACACAGAGTAAATTTCATTATTGTAGGTGTTTATCAAACACTGCAACCAAATTGAAAGAACCTCTTCCATGATTATTTTCCTCTGTCTTGCAGAACACTGTAATGCAGCAGAGAGCAGTGACTTGGATGATCTGGTTAATAAATTTACAACTCCAATGCAAACTTTACTTAATAAAATAGCTCACTTGACAAAGTAATCAGAGGAAGCTGGCTACTTGGTCAATTAATTGAGTTACGTACTTTAAAACAGAAGGCTGGAAAGAAAATGGCACTTCACTAACAAATAATTGTATTTACTATGGAGTGATAGCCTACTAACGTATAAGAAAGTAAAGCTAGAAATGTATATTATTCATTTTTAATGAATGAGAAACAAACTCAGGTTTTTGTTCACTACTATAGCTAGTCCAATGAAAAGGCCTATCGGTTCAAGGTGACTAGTGTCATTCGCATCTCATGTGGCATGTGTCCCTACAGTTTTAAGCAGTGATAACTTTTTGAGGTTCTTTATAAATAAAATTATTTCAATTAGTGAGAAAATTCAAACCATCCTTCCTACTATTGCCTCTGATTCCCTGTCAGATGAGACAGCTTTAGAAATATCAATAGAACTTGATTTGTGGTTGGGCTGTTTTTGTCCTGTTGAACTGTTGAATCTTTTATTTCCTCCTTTTGACACCATACACAATGGTTTAAATTAAGTGGCTCCCTTGAGATTAATAAATGAGCTTTGGATTGGTTAATTAAACAATGAAGATGCTTGCTTTAATGAAACTGTTCTCCACACTTCCTGTAGGATTACAATTGTTGAATTATCTGAACACTTTTATTGTTTGGAAGTGTGGAGGTGGATGTAAATTCTGTCACATTTTTTTTAAATGAATCCGCTTCTTCACGTTGCCATCTTAAAGAGGAACTTACCCCAAAATTAACTTTTTTTAGCTGATAAACTCCCTAGAATGTGTGTAAAATGTTGTACAG
>JAVCKU010000047.1:10551842-10563852 GCA_032273985.1 Hypsolebias coamazonicus | reverse complement strand
GGCTGTCATCAGCAAACTGGTTGATCCACTGTGAGAGGGTGCTATTTATAAGACTGAGCTGAATACAGCATCTCAGAATGAGTAAGTCTTTCGGACGAAAGACGAAACGTTTCTACAATTTTTTTGCTTTGTTTTTTGAATGTCCAGAGGATCAGACTTAGCTTTTTTTTAGATTTTTCTACCTGGATTATTGAGCATGCATTAGGGTATCTGTTCTAATTCTTTTCTCCTCGTCTGCAGTTGCTGACCTCATCTACATGGTGCTGGATCTGGTTCCGGTGTCGCAGGTGAAGCAGCTGGTGCGTTCTCTCGGCGTGAGGGACACAGAGATCGAACATGCTGAGATGGACCACAGGTCCAGCCGGGAGGCTCACTACCAGATGCTGCGGGTGTGGGCCGTGAGGGGCGTACGAGGGGGGGGAGGTGAAATGCTACACCCGCCTCTTCTAGAGGAGCTCTTGGACAAACTGAGACTGATGCACCTGGGCTGGGCCGCTGAGGAACTGGAGACAAAGTATACCATTCAGTGATGCAGTGCGCTCGCCAAGTTGGACAAAAAAAAGCCAGAAGCTTCTGAGACCAAGTATTGTTCTCTGAGACTCGCTCTGCAGAGATGAGGTGCTACAAGCAGAGAGTCTGTTTTATTTCACATGGGAACAAAGACATTGGACTTTGACTGATGATTTTTTTCTAAGAACTTTCTGCAGTATGTTTTTAAAACAATCAGAACTTTTTTGGTGAAGTAGATGTGAAGACTGAGCTCACACATCAGTCATGAAGCTCATCTATTGCAGCTTAAAGTTAAGAAACATTTATCATAACTATGTTAAAAGTCAACTGAATCTCACCAGCATTTCTAAATAACTTATTTTTTAAGGGGAAAATTTATAGTTTTGGAAGGAAATACTGTATATATTTCTGATAGGGCTTTAATTGGATGAAAGTTGTGAATACAGTATTTATATTGGCTTAGTTGCCGTAATTTCCAGACTATTGAGCGCACCCGAAAATAAGCTGCGTCCACTAAATTTTAAATAAATACATAAATAAATAATTGTACATATATAGACCACGCTTAACCGCGGGTGTCCATGTTGTAACTAGATATTTACACAAAGAGTTTTTTAAACTTTTGAATACGTACCAGTAACATACATAAATACATACAGTAAATGTTTTTTTCTTTTTTCTGAACAGTGCCTGTAACTCGTCTGGTTAAAAAAATAATACTGTAGCCTACCAGGAAGTCATTGATGGCTATCTTCATATTCCTCCTGCTCCACTGTCAGGATCCACTGGCAGCACATGTGGGGGAGTTCCCCCTCACATGCGCTGCACATGCAGAGGAATCCTCCCCTCAAGGGGAGTGGGGGGATTCCTTCCCCCTTCTGTTCTTTCCTCCCTTCTCCGTTTCATTGGTCCACTGTGACCTGTTCAGTAATTTCATTGGACAGATTTTTTTAAGCTTTATTTATTGTGTACAGATGGTCTCATTGAGTCACGAGAGCTCACCCTCCAAGAGAGACGTGTATTGGGCAGCGATATGAGCACCTGGGTGTGATGAGGCTAAATATTTTGGTGGCATGAAGCTCGTTAGATGGCAAAAAATAAAGTAAAAATCCAGAAATATGGCGTTCAAAGCCTGTGAAAAAAGTAGCGGCTTATAGTCTGGAAATTATGGTATTTTGGTCCCTTTATTGTGCGAGTGAGATTAAAACTCAAACAAAATTGACTAGTTTTTCTTGACAATCCCAAAATTTCTCTGCAACTTTTGAGGTCTCATTAAATTTATTTAAAAACGTTTTGGTAAACTGTATCTGACCAGTAGATGTTTCTACAGGTTCATCTTCATCAGCAGAACTTTGCAAAGTTCAGTGCTCTTTATTTCAAAATATTTCACGTCAAAGATGGATATTAACTGTCCAAGTTTGTTTACACAAAACATGTTTTAAAAAATTGCACAATAAATGCTTTGGTTGAACAATTTGTGAAATTTGAATGATGTTAAATGTCCAGTGAGGACGTCCCGACCCTCTGAGACGTTTTGTCTTGCAGCTGGCATCAAAGAACGAGTTTGTAATAAAAAAAAAAAATTGTTTTTCTAAAATAGCTGGAGGGTTTTCCCAAAGTTTTAAGGTTTGCATTCTATTCATAAATGAAATTTATATACCTTTTATTGTCTTTTTGTTTTCAGACTGTTTTTGTGCTGAAAAGACAAAAGTAGATTTCAAACATGCGTTGGAGCAAACAAGAACACAATTTTATTGTTGCGTACTGTAGTTGTTTTATATGAAGTCATTGATTTCATGATAGATTTATGAACTTTTTATGGGCAGGTTGTTTTTTTTGTACAAGTATTTTATAGAATGTGATTGTTTGTATGCAGAATTTTCAGGATTCTACCTGCGGTGTCATTTTATTCATCACCTAAGCTACTTGATTTCATTTTCTTGTTTTTTGTCAGTTGAAAATGTTTTGAAGATACACTGAGACATGATCTTTTTGTTGGGAAAATGGTGACTAATTAACTAACATCAAAGAATGAACTGCTTAAAAATTAATTTCCAGTTACTCAGCTGCAAAAAAATGGACCTATGTTATTAAATATAACAAAGCTGAGGAAGTTGGTTCTTCCTCCTCTGTGCAGATCGGAGCCTTCCATGTTTTTCAGGCTTTTTACTGCCTCAGTAACATTCTTTTAAGCCCTATTATAAAAGCATTATTCATAAGTGTTTCACAGAACACGACACGCCTCGTCTCGACTCGAATCAGATACGAATGCGAGGAAGACCTGTAAAACTGAAGCACTTTTGTCCTGCTCAACACTGTGCTCACGCTCTTTGTTGGTGTTCTCTGATTTTTTTTAATAAATGTGCAGCAAATTAACATGTTTGAGCTGTGGTTCTGTGTTTAGACAGAAAAGGAAGAAAATATTTGAGGATGTAATTGTATTTAACAGGAGGTACGCTGCCAGTCCACATTCCAACATGAGGACTTTTTAAAAATTTCAATTCTTCTTATGGATAAAACAAGAAGACATTTGTCCTTTTTTTGACCAAATATGATCTTTTCAATTGTTTCATCTTCCTGTGCTTGCATTCTTTTCTAACAAACTCTGCTTCGTCATCAAACTTCCTCTCTTTGTCCTTTTCATCTGATTTTCCTCCTGTCTGCTCAGGATGATTGATCAAAGTGATTGACACGAAGCAACAGATCATCCTCAGCGAAGGCCTGTTGCCACCTCTGCTCCATTAAGCTCCTTTCACTGTGACACATTAACCAACCCTGAGCACTGATTTGTTGGCTGCAGAATCCAGTTGTTCCCGTCGGGCCAGTTGCAGAAATGGCCGCAGCTGAAAGCCTGAGGAGGGAGGGACCCGTCAGGTGTGAGAGAGAGAGAGAGGGAGGCAGGAGAGGAGAACATGAACAGAAACCAAAGATGACTGCGTGAAGCAAAATGGACCCAACCAAACCCAGGTAAATCTGTCTTTTTTAATTTTTTTTAATGCACTGATTTAGCATTAAGCGTTCACTTCAGTGTGATCCTTTAAAGGGGACATGATTTGGTGGTTTCCACCCAACTGGATCACATTTTCATTTGGATTTAATGATTATCAAGGCTGTAAAGGAACCAGTAGGTTTGTAATGGTGCTAAATCGGAAAGTTCAACAATAATCCTGTGTGACACAAACTGTGGCGAAAGCACGTTATAAAGTTTGACAGATTTGAGGAGATTATTCGGTGTGAGTGAGTTTTCTTCAATCTGTTCGATCCTAATTACAGTGTCACCAAATCTGTGGCCTCTGCAGCAGAACTGAGCCAGCGTAGTATAAAAAGCAGCCCCTTTTTTTTTTTAGGATCAGATGGTTCAGTGGTTCACCGAGGTTCATCGGCCTCCTGACAAATGGGATGAATTCCTTTCTGTAATTTAAAACTGCAGCGTGAAAAGCTGTGAGTTGAGTCAAGAAGGGACACAACAACCTGCACATTTGTGTAACTGGAGTTGGAAACACGTGAACCTTTCAGTGTCCAGTTCTACCAACGTAGCGTGAACAAAGGGTCAAAGAGGTGACACCGCTGACTCGGCTGTGCATTTATTCAGTCAATAACAACCATCCAAATATATGTATATAATGTATATTCTGTAGGTAAAAATTATTTCCTCTGTTTCCCCTGAACTGTGAAACAGGTTGTATCTTTCTTCCTATTAGATACTTCTGTTTTGTTCTTGTTTTTTTTTCTGCCTTTCAGTGGCTCAGTGACAGCAGAGCGGTGCTTTTTAAGGTTTTGTTTTGAAGTATAATAAAGTTTTGATTGTTGGGAGAGAGCAAAACAAACTAAGTCAGATTTTTTAAAATATTTTTGTCTGTTTAGGTCAAAGTTTGCTCAATGTTCCCTCACAAATTATCAAATTATTGTTGGACGAGCATCATATTTTTAAGTTTTGTACCCAAGTGTCATACTTACTATATTTACAAGTCAGTAACCATTCATTATTAAACATCACAGAGTACATTCTGTATGTCTTCATTTTGTCTTGATGACTTCCTCCAGTAAAAACTAATCAGTCACAAACTGCATCCTTAAAGATTTTAAAGATTTGCTCATTCTGCTGTGAATTATCAAGTCTTTGTCACTGAATTTAATTTTAATTTCTTCTAAACTAAACCTTTTTGGCATCAAAAGCTGTGTTTGTGGATGCTGTAAGTGAAAGAGGTGAATTGACTACCCATGATTTATTCATGGAACAAAAAAAGCAACCTGTGACAGTCATACCTGGCTTTATTTTATATTTCATCTTCAGGTTGAACACCACAGCCATAATTCTTTTCAGTGCATCATTTATGCAGATGTGATTCACAACTAAGGACATATGGGAGCAACATGGAAATTGTTGAATTTTAAACTATTTTAACTTGAAACGTCCAGTTGATGGTGTTAGTGCTTACAAAATACTACTTTGTAGAAACGGTGTTAAACTAAAACACAAAACAAAACAAAAAAACAATGAAATGCATCAAATTTTCATTTCACGTCAGTTCCTCATCCTCAGAGTACAAAAAGCAGCAGGCCACAAACAAAAGGAGAAGTTTGTTTTAACATCAAACCAGATTCAAAATGTAGAGCTGTCTGCCAGATGAAGCCATAAAGGGACACAAACAAAAACAAAATCTACCAGAACACTAACTTGTCTTTAATTAAAGAAAAATTACATCCAAACCACAAAGTTATTGGCAGCAGTAACAGGCAGGGATGTACCCTAAAGGTTTTCAAAGTGGTGGCTAGATGGGTTCAAGAGTCACACCAGTATGTGTTGTCAATGACTCATCTACTACCACATCCACATTTTAATTAGTATCTGTGAAGCTGACTAAGCTATAACCATTGTTGTGTTGGCTAACGTCAATGAGGGCGGCACAGAGAAGGAGTGGTTAACACTTATCCCTTTGGCTTTTCTCTGGTTTCCTCCCACAGACCCAAAACATGCATGTTAGGTTAACACGTCGTCAAATATTGACTGTTTGTCTCTGTGTGTCCCTGTGATGGACTTATGACCTGTACCCCACCTCTCACACAGAGACTGTTGGAGATAGGCACCAGTACCTCAAGATGAAAAAAAAAAAAACTGTAAAATGGATTGATGATGGATGGATGGATGGATGGATGGATGGATGGACAGAGTGATGGATGGTGGATGGATGGATGGATGGATGGATGGACAGATGAATGGAAGGACAGAGGGATAGATGGATGGATGGATGGTGAATGGACAGAGGGATGGATGGATGGTGGATGGACAGAGAGATAGTTGGATGGATGGACAGAGGGATGGATGGATGGATGGATGGTGGATGATGGATGGTGGGGGAATAAGTGGATGGATGTATGTATGAAGGGATGGATGGATGGACAGAGGGATGGTTGTATGTATGCATGGACAGATGGATGGTTGGATGGATGGACAGACAGAGGGATGGGTGGATGGATGGATGGATGATGGATGGATGAGCAGACAGATACAAGTAAATGGATGGATGGACAGAGGGATGGTTGGATGGATGGATGGTGGATGATGGATGGTGGGGGAGTAGGTGGATGGATGGATGGATGGATGAAGGGATGGATGGATGACAGAGGGATGGTTGTATGGATGGATGGACAGATGGATGGATGGATGGATGATGGATGGATGGATGGACAGACAGATAAATGGATGGATGGATGTATAGTTGGTTGATGGATGATGGATGGATGGATGGATGGATGGTTTGTTGATGGATGGATGGACAGACAGATAAATGGATGAATGAATGGATCGACGATAGATGGTTGGTTGATGGATGGCTGAATGATGGCTAGATGGATGGTTGGTTGATGGATGGATGGATGGACAGAAAGAGAAATGGATGGATGAATGGATGGATGATGGATGGATGGATGGAGTGTTAGCTGTGGCAGCCAAATTAATTCTGTCCAGTTCAAGCAAACAGTTATTTTACAGTAAAACTCTCAGCTGTAATCTCACCAAATTATATCTCATTATCTTTTGACATGAAAGAGAACTGACATACAGGTACAGCTTGAATGCAGCTATCTCCATGGTTCCTTCAGCTTTACGTCTACAGATCAGCAAATAACTAAGTTTAACTTGACAGATTAAATTAACAACCACACAAGGTTACTTCAGCCTGTCTTTACTTCTTTGTGCTTTTTTTTTCTAAAGGCTTTCTTCTCATTTTTGCAGTGAGTAATTCTATGTGTTTGTCCTCAGCCTTTCCTCAAAAATGCCATATATAAACAACGCAGGAGGGGAGAATGGGCCGCTAATGGAAGAACTGATGCAAAGGAGAAATAGTTTGAACGGAGAAAAGCAAAAGGACTCAGACACCAGAGAGCCGGACCTTGGTGATGGGACGACAGCAGCTGTAGAGATAAACCACACCCGGCGGGGGTCCGTGGAGAAAAAATTCATCCAAGGCACGATCCTGGCAAGTGCAAGGAGAAACAGTTCATTTGCTTAGGCAGTTTTGTGATATCTGTTTTTATTTGCATACATGTATGCAACCACCGAACCACTGTGTAACAGATGGTCATTATAATGGGTGTTCTATAAGAATTTATTGACAAACTGGGCTATTTTTGAGCAAAGAAACAGTAAAAAACAATAAATATGAGTAAAGTTTAGAAGGTTTGTTTGAGTAAAATTGATAGTTGAAGAATTTAAACACTTTTGAGTGTTTTGTATGAATTTATTTTAGGGCAACATGTTTTGTATTTCTCATTTATAAGACCTATCTTCATACATAGTTTTTTTAAGAACAACTGGGACAAAACATATTTTTTAATTCTGTCCAAAATGCAACATACTTTGACCAATTCAACCTTTCAGCTATAAAATCAGCTCTATCTTTATCACAAAAATGTGCGTGCACAACTATGACACAGAAATTAGCACGTGAAGGGATAGTTCAAATATTTACAATTTGGATTCTATTAAAATGTTATAAACAGCTAACATCTTACCTGCTGCAGATAGCTCTTTAAATTTTTTTAAATGAAGTTCATTTCTGACCTGATTGACGAGATAATGATTAATCCAAAGAAGACCAAGAAGAAATGAATTTGCTTCAGTCTTTAAGAACAAACCACAATTCAAATTCATAACATTTTATGCAAAAATAAACCTTTACACCATCATAATTTTGGCATTACGCAAATATTCCAGCAAAAATATCACAATATTCCTGCTGGAAGCACCCAAGTCTGCTCTGGAAGATCTTCAGGTATTAGTGTTTCAAGTATTAGTGTTTGCAAATAACTTTTGAATTCCATGTAATTTTGTATTTAATGTGAACTGATCTGCTGTGTTAATGTTTATAAAACAATATTTACAAAAATCACTCAAACTTTGAAGGTTCAAGGTGTTTAAATATGTCAGAAACCCACTTTGATCTTGACCATGTTCAAACTAGTTAAGTCAAATGAATTAATCTATTTTCCTTAAAGTCAGGACTTACAAAGAGCTATCTACAACAGGTAAGACATTTATAACCTTTACAAGGAAGCCTGCACCAAAATATCTGAACTATCCCTTTAGTGATAAAACTGGTTACTGGACTGGTTTGGTACTTAATAACAGGGACATTGTGTAAAGGTTTACTGCTGATTTATAAATAGTTTTTTCATTAGTTTATAATCACGTTATAAAGCATTAACAATCATTTATAAAACAGTTTTAAACTATGTTCATTAACTGAAGCAGGCACATTATTTTGCAAGATGCAGTGCTGTACTTTCATTCGTTCAGGTACATTTAATCTCTATATATGTATATGTTTAGTTATATAAAATAAAAAACTATAACTGCTCATAGTGCCTGCATGCACATAGCTTAACAAATGTCTGAAATGTAAAATTGCATTTTTCTGAGAAAATTGATAAAATTGCTGATTGATTTTGCCAAATAGTGATCCTGGGTCAACATATGAACTGTATTTTATAAATTATTAATGCTTTTTTTGTGTTTACAAACTAATGAATACCCTATTTATAAAGCATTGCTGAATTGTTTGTAAAGGGGGTCTTATTGTGAAGGGGTAACACTTTTACTTTTATCTTTTAGCATATATTCTTATATTTATGCACAAAATATGTTGAATTCATGAGCTTTGCTGGTTGTGTTCATGCTCCCTGCATCACTAGTTGTGTTCATGCTCCCTGCATCACTAAAGTAATATGAATCTACTTTGACATGAATGTATACAAAGTTTTCCAAACTAAATTTACAAAGAAAGCAAGATGCTTATGACACCGAGACAAATTATAGGCGAATGTCTTTTACAAACATATTTGTTTTAGTTTTTTTATTCAATAATCTTTATTGATAAAAATGTAAAATATTGCAACAGTTGTTTGTGATTGTCAAATTTTCAATTCCAAATGTCTTTTCCAGAGGAAAACCAAGCACTTTCCGACTCTGGGTAAGGGAGGCACATCGGGAAACAAATCCAGAAAGACGGTCCAGGGCCTGTTCAACCAGGTAGTGTGTGAAAAACCCGAGTGAGGAATTAAGTTGTCTCTCAAGAAACAGATATAGACGTCACATGCACTAACCGTGTCCTCCCACGCAAACACCTAAATCAATGCAGCACCAACTTGTTCTGCTCCACTAGTGTTCACTTTATGAGACCACAAACATTCACAACATCCTTTTAGCTCTGTGTAACATCCCTCCCTCCCCGTCCTTCAGCTGTTTTTCTTTTGGCTGTGTTCTTTAGCCGGAGCGAGATCAGCTGGACGTGTTCAAGCAGGAGTTGGAGGCCTTTGTCGCGTCAGACAACCTGACATGGAGGTGGAAGGAGGAAAGTCATGGCACCACGTTGGAGCACAACTGGACCGAGTTGGTGACTTCTCACTCGGTAATGAGTCAGCATAACTGTCAGAAGAAACCTTAAAGCTAAAATCATTCCTTCAAATAGTTTCTTTGTCGTCTGCTGCCTAGAAAGATGACTAACCATATAATTGCCTGTGTGTGAGTGCTTGTGTTCTTGATTGTTAGCAAAATATTTCATGAACCGTAGGGCAGATTTTACTGAAACTCTCAGAAAACAAACACTAGTTGCACATCTACAACTGATTAACCTTTGGTGTCAACCCAATTAAAGATAGCTTACCTTAACAAATGCAAATACTGCATGGCTGCAAATCGGTCCATTTTTTTTAGGAGTTGAGCAAAAATGTGGTGTGCTATTAGCTGAGAGCACTAACAGATTACTCGGGATCTTTGCTTAAACCTTTGGCATTAACTGTTGGAATCATTCCTGGCTGTCTGTTAGCAAAATATCTCACAAACAAAACCACCAGATGTACACATACAGCTGAGTCTGCCCAATTCAAGATGGCCACCACAGCTAATCCACCAAAACACAAAATGGTTATAATTAACTCCTTTTTTAAGGAGTTTAACTAAACATTTCTGGTGTGGTAGTAGCTGAGAGTCATCCCTAACACGCACACTGAGCATTAACAGGGCACACAGAATATGTGTCATGCAAACTGGTGGGCGATCTTTGAAAATATACTGCTCAGACTTTTCTAGTTGAACCTTTAAAGCAGGGGTGTCGAACTCACTTACAAAAGGGGGCCAAATTTAAATTTTTTTCAAACTAAGGGCCAATTTCAGAATCTACATTAACTCAAGTTAGATACCCAACATCTTTTCTTGGTTGCAGTTTCCTCAAAAAGGAGTTTCACTGGTCTCATTTGACATTCTTTTGCACTTTTGACATCATAATCAAAGATTACTGAAAAAATTCAAGTGAAAAAAGTATTTTATGTTTGACATATCATCTTGGGGGCCGGATAAGATGTCAATGAGGGCCACATTTGGCCCCTGGGCCTTGAGTTTGGCATATGTGCTTTAAAGGGATCTTAGTTCTTTATTTTGCTATAGACTGAGACCATTTTTCTCTTGTTGTTATGAAGCACGTCCTCTGTACGCACATATTACACATTCCTTAAATATCATTGCCAACCTTCTTCTTTTTTTGTTCCTCCGGCCTCTCCCTTTGTGCTGATGTCATAAGCAGACGATGGGTAAGATGCAGAGGAACCAGCAGGCGGCACTGTGGGAGTTTGTTCACACAGAGCTCACCTACATCAACAAGCTGAAGATCATCAAAGATGTGAGACGCCTCTCTCTACTTTCTTTCTTTCTTTATTTTAATTTTTTTTATTGAGCTAAGCTGTATGTGTGTCAGGACGTAGGAGCATGTTCATCATATGTGTGTGTGTGTGTGCCTCTCACAGTTGGTGATCACAGCTCTTCACAACCTGCACCAGCATGAATTCCTCCAGGAGGTTAGTCTGCAAAAAAAAAAAAAAACACACACACAAGTTGGACTGGCATACCACACAACTGCTGCACAACACACACACACATATATCACACAGGCCTTTTTTCCACTGCTCTGCATACCAACAACATGTGCAGCTGAGACAAAACGCAACCTGAGGGAGAGAGAGGAACAATGACGAAAACAATAAGTTTCCACAGAGAAGACGGAAAATACCACAGAACCGGGTGATTCGACTCTATCTCTGTGATTTTTAAAAATTTATTTCTGATCTGGCTTCCTGTTGTAATGCAGGTTACCCCTGAGCTGCTGTTCTCCAACCTCCCCGCCATCCTCCAAGCTCACCAGCTGTTCTGGCAGGAAGTGGTCTACCCCATGCTACAGGAAGTACGGAGGACGGGAAAACCTTTTGATCCCCTGAGGCTGGAGGCTGGTTGCCTTCAGGTATGAGCTCACTGCCTGCAGGTTACGAGTTAAATCAAAGTTTATTTCTGTATCACAATTAAGAAACAAGCCTCACTGACCAATGTGCTGCACAAAATGTAAATATAAAAGCACGAGGTTGAGCTCAGATATAATAAAAATATCACATACAGTGTTAACACATTGTTTTGCACATAACTCTTTAATAGTTAGCTTTTGCACTGAAGCTTTCTGGACAGGATTTATCAATTCCTGTAGCAAAATTGGGCTTTAAATGAGTTTTCAATAGCTTTGGAGCATTTTCAGTAGTTATTATTGAAGACAGTTATGGATTGTGTAGCATTAGCGTTCCTAATTAAGTTCCAAATAGTTCTGTATTCTTATGTTTTTACGTTGCCCTAATTCTACATTACAACTTGGTTTTATTGCAACTTTCTAAAAATAATTTTGCATTAAAAAATATGATGCACGGATGTGAAAAACATTTTAAAAAAAAAGAGCATTTGAGCGCCTTGAAGAGTCTCAGATGTGTTTGAAAATGTACAACTATTCTTATTAGAGATGCACGATATTGGAGTGTTGGCTGATTTCCGATATGCCAATATGTTTAAATTTAGTTGGCCAATAATCAATACCAATACTGATAATTTTTTTTCCCCAGACCTACTCACAGAGACTACATAGCTTTCTCTGCTGTGGAATTAAAATACTACATTATTCTGCATGGTCTT
>JAVCKU010000047.1:10456886-10476605 GCA_032273985.1 Hypsolebias coamazonicus | reverse complement strand
CGTACGGAGGGTTTTAAAAATCACTGAATGTCCACTGAACTCATGAGGAAGGGAAAACAACTATTTTACATTCTCAGACACAAAACTCCAATTTTACCATGTTTGAATGTCACAAAACATTTTTGTTGCAAAGCTAAATCTTACAGTGTAGACAAGAAAACAGACTTTATTACAATGTATCCTGAAAAACAAACAGCACCACATGCTCAGGCTAGCCAACTAGCTAGTTAGCCACTTGCTAGTTGGCTAGCTTGCAGCATGACAGACAGACAGGTGCAGGCAGACAGACAGAGAGCGATGTCAAACACAACGTAGTAATTTTCACACATTCCACATTTATTTTTTAACAAACATAATTCAGGAATTATCTCGAATAACTAAATGTCAATAATAATTCACCATTATCATCTTTAACATTTATTTTTTGGATGCTCTCCACTAAACGACCCCTTAAAAAAAAAAACTCCCTTCATAAATACGACATAATAAAACATCTCGGAGTCTTCTATCTTTTCCTCACTGAGCCAGGTTTCTTCTCAGTCTTTGTTTTTTTCACGTCTTTCTTTCCTTTTGACAGATTCTCGTAAACGTCTTCCTTGTTCCTGCAAAGTGAGAAAAGGCAAAACAGATTAGGGATTTCCTCAGAGATTAATCAAATAGAATTTTACACATCTGTGAGGACTGATGAGCCACGAGCTGAAGCAGGACTAATAGAAGGGGTGGCTGCGTGAGAAAAATTTAACAAACAAATGAGTTAGTCAAAGCTGCCGGCAGCAGGGACGGCGTGTAGAGTGCACTTTATTGTTTAATGTTTGACTGCTGAGAATCTGAGGCCTCTTTCAGGTTTATAGTTGCATAATCTGAAAATTGTTTCCATTTGTCTGTGCAACTGTAAAGAAGTCACACAGATGTTTTCTGACAGTGAAACAGACAAACAAAGGGCTTTTTATCTGCAGGTTGCAAAAACTTGCCTTGTTAAGCTGTTATTGCGTTTTACACTTCATTACTTTTACATCAGAAAGTTAATCTGGATATATTTAACTCAGTCCATTTTGCAATGTCAACACCGATGGTCATCACGGTAACAGTCTGAGTCAAAGTAGCACACTGTGGAAGCTCATTTCAGGTCATTCACTTGAAGTATTGTAATTTTTTTTAGCTGTTTTATACAGTCTGCTTTATGAGAATTTCTCCCTGATTCTCTAAACTGAGATCGCTCCAATTGCCATGTGCCACAGGTAAAATACCGCCTACTTACAACTTCACAGAAATCCACTTTAAAAAGCACAAACCAGAATTAGCAATGAGACATTGTTAAAAAGTATGTTTTCACACCTTTACTATTCCAGTGATCAATAATAGATGACCAAACATTCCACGTTGATGTTTGATTAATCTGGATATGTAATTTGTCACTAATTATTTATCATCCCGGCTCTTATCAGCTGTGTTATGAACCTGTCACCAGCACACAGAACTAACCGTGCTGCAGCGACTAAAAACTTGTTTTTGTTTGCTATACAAAGGATGTTAAATGCAAAATTTAGAACCAAAGCAATCCAAAGAAGAAGGTTTTCCAACCAAGCAAATCTCAGTCTGTGGCTGAATGTGACTTTTTTGTTTGTTGTTGTTTTTTTCCAGACGCTGACAGTTTTTAGAAAAAATGCCAGGAAAGCAAAGGAAAGCCTACTGACTAAAAACTTCCTGAAATGACCAGCAACATAAAAATAAGCATCCTGCAGCTGGACAGTGTGAGAATCAGGCCCTAATAACCTCATTTTTATCAGTTTTAAAGCTTGGATGCTGCAGGCTGTGGGGGCGACTCGGGTTATAATTTAAACAGACTGAACCGGACGTTGAGTAGTTAACCCCGGTGTCCGACTGGCTAAAGGCACACATTGGAACGTCACACTCATGGTTTGACTCCCAAATGTTCATGCAAAGTTCACAGAAATGATACATGAGATTAAAAATAAGATATAATCACTATTAAATAAAACAATTCTGTCAAATAAGTTCTCTTCTTGTAATAGTGTAGATGCTGACTCAGCTTTACCACCATGTTCCCTTCTGTGTCATCCATCAAACTACTTCCACATATTTTTTATTCAGTTATAAATCAAAACATTTGGCTCAATCATTAAAACTTTTACTGTTTGTAACTGTTATACTTTACTGAACTATTTAACTTTATTTACAAAAAATCCTCAAACAGAAATCTCTTCATTTCCTTCTAAAACACTGTTCTTTGAAAGCACACACGGTTTATTTTTTTCATGCTACTTCTTTTAGCTTTTAGCTGCAGTTTTGCTATTTATAGATTTAAGTTACTGTTTTGCTAATTGTAGCTTTTAGCTGTGGTTTAGCTTATTAAATACTTTAGCCACGAGTGGGCAAAACTTTGGCGTTTAAGTGTTTTGTTAGTTTAACTTTTAGCCACATTTTTTTTTACCAATCTTGGCGTTAAGCTGCAATTTTGCTAATTTTGACTTTCATCTATGGTTCAGATGCATATAGCTTTTTGCCAATTTTAGCTTATAGCCTTGGTTTTGCAAATGTTATGTTTTAACTGCTAGTTTGCCAATTTAAGATACTGTATTAGAAAATGTTTTGGTAATTGTAGCTTTTAACTTATGTTTAGCTTATTTTAAGTTTTAACTACAATTTTGCTAGTTTTAGTTTTTAGCTGCCGTTTTGCTAATATTGTCCTTTTGCTACAGTTATGCGAATTTTAGCATTTTGTTTCATGCTAGTTTTAGTTTTACATATTATTTTAGTAATTTTCTGTTTTGTAATTTTAGTTTCGGCCACATTTAGGCTACAATTAGTATCTAGCTCATTTCAGCTGTCAGCATGCACCCTGCCCTTTATAATACGGTAATAATAATAATATAATGATATAATAATCTTCAGCCAAAGTCCAGCTGCAGCCCCCCTCCCCCCTCAGTTCCCTGTATGTTCTTCAGGTCAGCTCCTCCTACAAACCACCAAGCTTCAAACATCGACCGAGTCATGTTTGTTAAAGTAACCAGAGCAGCGGTGCGACATTTAAACGAGCGGTGTGAACGTTTTGAGTCTCTCACTCACTTCGACACCTTCCTGCTGGCTGGTTGGTGCTTGAGCTGCAGATTTCCATACTCTGTGTCCGTTTCCTGAGGAAGACAGAAAGTTTCACACGTCTGTTAAGACTCAGTCAAACAGAGAAACGTTGTGTTGTTAGTTTGGCCTTTGTGTTTGAATGTTTTGTCTGTCTGGGTCAACGTTCACCTGCTCCGATAGCAGATCGCTCTGCTGGCATTGAACCAGCCAGAACAGCAGTTTAAAGTGCGATCTAGTGACACATGTGAACAACCGGCTGCATTTTTCTTTAAACCACTATGCACATAAAAGGTCTGAATCGGGGTTGAGCTAAGTTTCTAGACTTTTCTGTGCAAAAGTCTCACCTGGGAGGCACTCTCTTTGGCTTTGGTGGTCTGTATATACTCTGATACAGCCAGATAGATGAATTTATACTGAGCCTCAGTCTGTACCATGCCCGAGCGCTGCTCTCGAACCATCTGGATGTACTTTGGGATGTCAATATCACAGTCCAGACCTATAAAAACATAAAAACAAATTAAATATAAGACAAAAAAGGCAATGAGCAGAAAAGAAATGATGACCTTTAAAATAATCTTTAAAATAAATAACCTTTGTACCTTGCTTGTCAATAGTCTCAAGAATCATGTCAATAACCACAATCGTACCCGTCCGACCAATTCCAGCACTGTGAAAACAAAAAGTTAATTTATATTTCAACCAACAAATATGAGATGCAGAAGGGAACATTGCCAGATGTTCTGACAACACATCTGCTGGCTCTGATGCAGCTAATATGAATATGCTAACAAGCTCAATGACAATAAAACTGCTGGATTAATCAGAGGGTTTTGCCTGGAATTAACCGTGAATCAAAGTATTGGATAAACTAATTATTTAACTGACAATGAAACCAAAATAAAAGAAACCAATCAGTTTTTTTTATAGTTCTGAGAACAACAAATATCTTACCTGCGGTAGATAGCTCTTTGAACGACTTCAGTTGAAAAATTGGGAGTTTAATCCTGATCAGACAATAAGCTAACAACTAATTTGAGCGTGACCAAGACCAAAAAAAAAAAAAAAAACTGGCAGTCTTGCATTAAACCATTATTTATATTAAAAAAATCAGTGGTTAGTTGCAGGTGTAAAGCAGCAGCAACTAGCCGCCGCACTTCCAGAAGGAGTATCACAATATTTCTGCCCAAATAAACGTCATGCAAAGGTGACAGTGATTTAAATGTTTGTAAAACTGAGTTTACATGAAGCACTACAAAACAGAAGTTGCTTTAAGACGGCAACGATCCACTTTGGTCTCAACCCGACTCAAACTAGCCATTAGCTCGTCAGTTATGTTCTAATTAAACACTTTTTCTCCAAACCAAAGTTGTGCAAAGATCCATCTATAACAGGTTTTCTTTGTTCACACTTTTTCCTACATAACCCCATTTAAAACATCTGTAATATTTCAGAGTCACAAATTTCCACCTCACAGCATTTACAGAAAATCAAGGTTTCTAAATGCTAATGTACAAAGTACAATTTCATAACAATCCATATAATAGCTTTCAGAAAATCTAGACTTCTCTGGCTGGGATAAAGACACGTGTGTATTATATTGTAAATGTAAGTTTTTTCATTTATGTAAAGAGTTTGGTTCACATTCCTCCATCCCTGAACCTGTTCATGAAGTTTTTAGTACCAGAGTCTCTTTGTGTTTGGTGTCCAGTGAAAAGTTGCTCCACTAAAGCTAAATTAAAAAATAAAATTTCTTACATTTTTCTTTACTTCTAGCTTTAATACAAAAAATGTTAACAATTTAAAGCAGGTCACATTTTTTACATACGGTGGTGGGCGTTTTTTGTTTAACGGATTAGCGTTTTTGCTAACGTTGGAAAACGTTAGCGGAATTAGCTTCAGATAAATTAGGTTTTGCCACCTTTATGTCCGCTAACAAAATTCAGTCTTGTTCCTGTCTGTTGTGGGCGCATCTCAAAAAGTCTGTTAGGCACGCTATTGGCTTATTACATGTACACATGACAAGACGTGATTGGTCGACGCAGCTTCAACTGGAAGGAGACAAAAACATTTGACGCAGACTGAGTGGCAGTCATCTAAGTGGTTAGCTTTTGAGCATTAGCTTCTGTTAATTTTTTTTGTTTTGTTTTGTTTAGCTGTTTAGCATTAGCAAAGCTAATTTCTAGTTAGCAGCGTAAGGGTTATTGAAGCTAACTTTTTGGTTAGCTGTTCCCACCACAGCGACCTATGCACGCCCTCAAAAAGCAGATTTAACCTCTAAAAGACTAATTAAGTCTAAGGAAGACTAGTTCAAACAAAAATACTTTTTTTTAGTACTTAAGCTCTTAAACAATAAAAAAAAGTTACAATTATGGATCAAAAAGAGCCAAGCTGCTTGACAATTCAGAAGAAATTTCTCAAAACTATTTTACTGCAAAATATTAACAAATAAAATGTTACTTTCTAACTAATGTTCGACTTCATCTTTTAAAGGCAGATTAGGATTTAGAGCCGCTGTGTGTGCCGATCAAATACATTTACAAACAGCTAGAGATTATTATTTTCTCCTGTTTTTCAGCCAAATGATGTAAACATGAACAGATTAGCTGATCAGCTCATCAGAATATTATAATTAATTGACATTAGGAAGATTTAATGTCAGTGAATTAGTTGTTGGGACAAACCTTTCACAGCTCTATTAGAATAAACATAGAGTATGAGAAAGTCTGTAAAGACTTGTAGGTGTTGTGAGGTTTCAAGAACATGTCTGCATACTAAAAATACCACAGATCATGTAAATCACAGAAGAGGATAATCAATCAGCTGACTGAATGCCTTTTGTTCACTTCCAAACTCACTAAACATAATCTTCAAAATATGTTAGTTTTAATCATCGACTGTTTTGTTTTTTTCAAGCCTCAGTGATATATTTTCACAAAACTAATGTGGAGCACCTGCAGTGGATGATCATGGGACCGGCGTCAGGAAAGTCAGCCTGCTTAGAGTTGACTTGAGTGACGAAGCTGAGGACTCCACCTGGCTCCTGAGGGACCCCGTGGTCGGGCCAGCTCAGGTACTGGAAGTGCCAGACTGTACGGGAAAGTTTGGGCTGGGAGCAAAAAAAAAAAAAAAGTCAACATATCAAAAAATATTTATTTAAATATACATGCACTAAAGGCTCACTCATGTTTTGATCATGCATGGGGACAATATGTGCTTGGCTGCTTCTTGAGCATACAGGGAGCATTTGGTAATGTACCCGTAGAAGCTAGAGAGCATTTGTCTGCAAAGGTGCAGATGAGACAACAATAAATTGGATTGTTTTCATACTTCGGACAAGAAAAGTATCCTCGTGGTGGGGGAGGCTTTTCAGTAACCATCATCCTCAGAGGGGTCTGTCCACTGGGAGGAGTGATCTCGCCTGTGTTGGCTCCTGGTTGTTGACAGCGGACTAAATGAGTTAAATAGATCTAGACTCCATACACAAGCAGATGACTTGGCCATACTTATAGAAGGCCTGTACTGTATGTAACCTAATGCAGAGGGGACTAAATATAGTATCCAGATGCTGCTGGGAGCAGAAACTTTCTGTCAACCCAAACAGGTCAGAATTGGTTCTTTTCACCCATAAGAAGCTAAGAAGGGTTACTCATCCAGGTTTTAGGGAGTTAACCCTTCCTTGTCCAAGTCAGTTAAGTTTCTGGTTGTCTCTCTAAGACAGAAAGCTTAACCAAAACTAAATAAATAAAAAGTGCAAGAAGGCAACAATGTGCTTACATCAGTGCTGCAGAGTTGCAGGTAGATGTTGAGGCGAAACCTTGAAGGTTATCATGGATCTACATGGCCACAGTCCGCCCCATGCTATGCTACACTGCTTTAGTATGGTGGGCAGGAGCCGGGATGGTAAGAGTGACGCTCACCCACGTGCAACAAATGGCCTGACTTGGGAAACCCTTCATGGATCACGAGAAGCTCAGAACATTGAATGTTTCAGACCTTGCGCCCTTCATTTGAGGGTCATGAAGGTTTGAATAAAGCTCAATGACTTTTCAAGGCGAGCAATGGGCCCACCTACAAAGCCACCGCTCATATGGGTTCTTCATCCATCCCCACTTGCTAATACCAACTCATTATGCTTTACTTCCAAGGAGTCAGACTTTGTGTAATCTTTAAAAGTTGTTCTTCAGGCTTTCTGAAGGTCTTTCAAAGTTGTTCTTTGGACTTTGGCTCCTTTTTTTTTTAAAATAATTTTCTGTCCAATTCCTGGACCCATGATACTATAATGTGCAGTTTATGCTCAATAAATGAGGAAAGTAAACAAGTTGTCTCCAGTAGATGTACAGTATCTGAATATAGTCCTTAAAAATAGTCTTTATTTGTATGGAATAAGTCTTGTTTTAACTGAAATGAAATTAAATGAAATGAATGAATGAATGAATGAATGAATAAATAAATAAATAAATAAATAAATAAATAAATAAATAAATAAAAATAGTAGACCTAAGATGTGCATCATCTTTCAGTCGATCATCTGCAGGTTTTAGGCAAATAGCTTTTGAGAATCAGCGAGTTGGTGCTAAAATACTTATTTTATGGGTATTTTTCCAAGGATTCTTTGTTACCTGCTGCTGGAAACAAAATGCTTAAAGATCTCTTTTAAAATGCGTCAACACAACATTCTTTGTGTTCAGGAGACTTTTAATGCTCGAATGATTCACATGTCGCAGTTAACCAGTTTAAAAATCAAACAGACAAACAAAAAAACTTGTGAAAATGTTCAGGTACTGGAATGAAAATGAGTGTAAAAAGCTGAAGAAAAAAAAAATAGAAGAGGGCTTTAAAAGATTGTGAGAAAGTCAGGCTGAGGGACAACTCGACATGTTTTCATGTGACGTATGTATGCCGGGAGGAGTGACCTTGTTCACAGGAGCGATCTCCAAAACTCGGACTTTGTAATCAGATGCTTCCCGCTCCGACACGCAGCTCACCACGTACGCTCCCACCTCCTTGGAGCTGTGAACTTCTGCCCAATACGGCACACATTTATTCTGCACAGAAAGAAAAACTACATTAATTCTGTCTTAAACTGAAAGCATCACTGTTTAAATTTGCATTTATTGAAAACATTTTCTACATTTAATGATATTTAGTTTTTGGCTTTCTGATACACTTATTGGTGCTTTACACATTTTAATCAACTAACTTTCAACACTTTTGCTGCTGCTTCTTAATAAAATGTTTTCTGAACTATTAAGTCTCCTAACTTTCATGAAGTTATCAAAACTGTGGAAAACAGGCCTTCAAAGAAAATATTAGATCAAATCAGCTCTGATTGTTGTTCACAATTTTATTTTGAAAAGCCTTGAACTCAAAACAGGCTTGAGTGTATTTCAGGTTTCGTAAACTTATCAGTAATAAGCTTTAAAACACTCAAAGCAAAGGCAAACAATTACACTTATTGCCATTTTAAAAAAGTAAAACTAGGAGACTCTAATAATTATTTAGGTTCCTGTGTCACTTCCAAGTCAATTTTTAACCAAACATGTGCAACAGGAAGCTTATATCTCAATTAAAACATCTTTTTTTTTTTTAAAATACATCTTTTTAATGAGAAAGACATGAATTATATTTAATAACCAGGTTTTCGTATCAACACATTTGTTTTAAAGGAGAATAAACAATTGTTATTTTGATACGTACCCGTCCTTTCTCCACCTCCCTTGTTGTCATGACGATCACAGCCGTTTTCTCCTGCCACACCATCTGCCAGAAATCGTTGACCGTCGTCGCGAGGCATCCCTGAGTGGCGATGTAAACTTTCTGTCCTCCAGCCTCCCACAGTTTGTTCTGTAAACGTGAAAAGACTCAACGTCAGGAATCGGGTTTCCATCGTGTCCATTTGACGTCGAGGTGCGGTTTACCGGAGACTCACTTTCACGTAGTTGGCGTTTATGTAATCGGAGCCGACGACGTTCGGATCGGCGTTTTTCAGGATGACTCTGGTGTCGTTGACTTTGAGAGAGAAAGAAGAGGGTGAGCGTTCTGCGGCGGGTCGCAGCAGGGCAGGACTTTTGTTTACTGAAGCGTGAAAAGAGAAGCTCACAGGGCAGGATGTTCTTGTATCTGTTTTTGCTCTTGTTTTCTGGTCTTTGACCTTCCTCTCTGCTCTTTTTCACCTTCGCCTCCAGCTTCTGAAGATTCTGTGAGAGGAGAGAGAACAGTTGAGGCCCACCTCTTCACCACTTATTCCATTTATGATGTTAGACATGATATAATGTGACAAACTAAAAAAAAAAAAAAATATATATATATATATATATTTTTTTTTTTTTTAAGCTTCTGATAAAGCTGCACAATTAATCCTCACTAAACTGTCCTTTTCATTTCTTAAAAAAAAAAAACTTTTTTAAGTTATTCTAACAAATCCCAAAAGTACAAACTTTCCATCTAAATTTCTCACGTGCTTTTATTAAAAAATTTCTTCCAAATTTGGCCAAAAAGTTAAAGTTAAAGGCAAAATGTTAAAAAATATAAACTCAGATTTGTGCGAGAGGTTTAAAACTTCATGACCTTTGATTCATCTGGTGTTGGACATGAGCCCGAACATAAAGCGGGTCAGGCTGTAATAAGCTCCTTTCAGAAAATGACGCTTCATTTTTAATCATCCACTGAACTCAGACCTAGTCACCCCTCAGTTTCCATATTCAACTTCTGAGAAGACAAACTTTTTCATAATTAGTTATAGAGTGATGAAAGTGATTTTTAAAATAATTTTTTTTTGAATCCATTTTAAAAAAAAAAAAAAAAAAAAAAAAAACCAGGCGCAACGTCACGTATCCAGAAATTTGATGAAACTGGAAGAAAGTGAGTCTGAAAACCAAATCATCATCTCATCAAATGAAACGCATTTGAAAGGAATGGCCTGAAGAAACAGGAAAAGTTCTGGTAAAGACGTGACGCAAGACGCGAGAGACAAATCATGTTTCAGACGTCTTTCAGGGAAACGGCTCTGAGGAAATATTTTACGCCTGACAAACAGTTTAAACTGTTTATTAAAAAAAAAAAAAAAGAACTGTGTCTCTGTGATCAGCAGCTGGTAACAAAGTGCCTAAAGATTCAATTTAAACAAGCAAAAACTAAACAAAAGAAAAAGTATTCCTGTGAGAAAAGATCAGGTGCAAAGACTAAAATTAAAAGAAGTGAAAAAAGCTGACAGCAAAAATAAAAACCTTCAGAAAGCCTGGAGGAGTGCGGTGAGTCCAGCCTCTTTTGAAGCTAAACAATAAAAATGATCAATTTAGCTCAATGCCCATAATAAAATGTGAGGGTTAAAAACTTTAATTTGGTAACCACTCTGCTTTTTATTTACTAAAATAAAAAAAGCAGCAATTTATCATTTTTAGTAAGCTACAAAGCTAAAAAAAAAAAAACCAAGTAATTATTTTAACTAATCTACATTCATTGCTTATGGCACAATGTCAAAAACAAAGCATGTTTGAGTTTTCCAGTTCCTGCTTATTTTTATAATCTTCAACATTTAGTTTTAGAAAATTAGATGGTCAGGACGAGTATATTGAAGGTGAAGATTACTGGTCCTATTTACAAAAAAAAATAAATAAAAAAAAAAATAAAAAATAAATAAATAAAAAAAAAAAGAAATCTGATGTCTAAACATTTGGAGGAAAATAACTAAATAATTAGTAATAAAAAAAACCCAGAAACCTTATTTACAATCACCTAAGAACAAAATAATAAATTTACAGGTGTGTATAAGAAAACTGTTATTAACAATATCTGATAAGTCAGCAGTAATTAAAACTTAAAAGCATATATTATTTTATTGGGTAATAAGCTCAGTCGTGCATATTTTCGCCACAAGAGGGCAGCATTTCACCTCCACATTCATTTCTGTCCCACATTGAAAGGCTGGTGGAAAATTATGGTCTAAAACTGAAACTACTGTTTAATTTAATTTGATCCACTTCAAGATATTCGTGTGGTTCTTTGATCAAAGATAAAGACGAAGAAAAAGACCTCAGTGTGAAACCGTGACGTGAACACGGCTGAGGTCAGATTTAATCTTACGTCAAACTCCTCCCAGAAGCCGGCCTTGCTCTTCTCGCCGTCGCCCTCCGGCTGCTTGTCCGTCAGGTCCAGCTGCCTCACTCTGCTGTCGATGTCAGCTGCGTTCACTCTGGTGGAGTAGTACGGCTGCAGAGGAGGCACAGAGAGGCAGGAGGATTAATTATAACATAAATGAGAGCGTTGCACGACGTCGGCCTGAATGTTTCCAACCTATGGGCTGCTGCCGACCTGAGGTCCTGATAGAAACAACCTTTTTAAATTATTATCAAAATAAAATGTTTCCTCTCTGTTCGTGTGGAAAAACTCAGCTCACCTGTTTGAGATGAACCCAGTTCCCAGAGATTTCCTCGATGCCTTTGCGCTTGTAAAACTCCACCAGGTCCGCTAGCGTGTCGAACATGTCCGAGCCTCCCACCGTATACCTGTCGTTCTGAGAGGAAAGCTCAAGTGTCACACAAACGCATCACGTCAAAATCATCTGGTGGGGAAAAAACAACCAAAGATCATCTGAAAAAGTTATATTTTTAATATACGTAATGACAGACCCAGTTTTCATTAATAAAAAACAATACATTTCAAATAGTAACAATAGGAGAATATATCTGTAGTGGGGTAAAAGCAGCTCTTGAATGAAAAAGTCCAACTTTAACAAATATTTACTCACTTTCTGCCATTAAAGCATAAAAGCAGCCATAAAACTATTTTACTTACTGTGAAAGGAATAAACAAATGTCCCACACTTCAGCTACTTTGAGTAGATTAGAGGATTAGAGCACAAAACAAGCCTGAGCTCAGCTCTGAGCTCGCACATAAAGTCTTTCTGAGCCTTTTAAGAAATCTGAAGATAATCTTCTACACCCTGTGCAGAAACAATGCCTCTTATTTAAATAAACGCTGAATGGTGTTGTCAATGAGGTCAACCACAGCTAAAAATAAAACGCAAAAGGCCCTCAAGGTGACTGACGACGCCAGATCTCAACTCATTTTCATACGTTCCTGCACTCTGGCACAGTTAACTCTGGAAACACCTTCAAAAGAAGGAAATATGCTTAAAACCTTTAAAAACGCTGGTGAACACCTAACAGTTGAAATATGAGCAAAAGCCTGTTATTGTGTAAGAAAGGGAAACGAGAGTTTATTTCGGTGATTGCTGCACAATTCTGGGAACAACCCTCAGTATCTTTAAATGTAATCAGAGTCTAGGTCTATTTCTGTAAACTCAGACAAAAACAAAAAAAAAAAAAAGGAGAAGAAGAAGCAAACACACCTGGCACATAATCTTGATGTGGGACACTCTTTTCCCTCCTGTTTTGCTCACTTCGTCCGTCAGCACGGAGAGGACAAAGTCCCCGGGTTTGGACAGCGACTCTCTGACCAAGAAGGTTCCTGGCTCGTCTCTTGCGTTGAGAAGCTTCTCTGCGTTTGGGCCGGACAGGTGGCCATGGTACCACCTGAGACACAAGAGAACACTGATGATTTGTCTGTTCATTGTTAGAGATGCATCGATCCACTTTTTTTTTTTTTTTTTTTTTTTTACTTCCGATCCGATGCCAATACCTAAATCTGGATATCGGCCGATACTGATACTATTCCAATAGCATCGTCATTACTGATTTTATATGAGGCTGTAATAATCTCTCAAGTACAGTTTGTACAAATATATGCATGCATGTCCAAAAAGGCAACTTGAGGTAGTTTTATTAATGTTGGATAAGTTTTAAAGTTAGAATTAAATCCTGCTAACACTAAACATGTTTTTTTTTAATTCCTAGCTTTAAAATGTATATTAAAGTGATTAGATCAGCTGCGCTCAGTCTGCCCCTCCTGCGAGACGGGCAGACTGATTCAGACTGAACGAGAAGAACACACCGCTGAAGCTACGAAGCTCGAATGTCCAATGTAAAACTAACTTTACAGTGGTTTAATGTGGCGCCATGTTTGATTAAGTTTGTTGTACTGTAGGTCAGGACGGAGCTTCATCCTCTGGGTACAGCGGCTCTGCAGACATTGCACGTTGCCATCTTGCTTTGTGGTGTTTCTAGTGTAAAATACTATCACACAGCGAACATGTTTCGATGAAAAGTTGGTTAGCCGTCAGCCACAGTGCTACTCAGTCCTCACATATTTATTCATATTTTAGCTGACTGCAAACTATGAAATGATTTCCTGAATGTGAGGCGGGTCTTATTACTCTGGGCTTCATGAGACACGCCTCCGTTCAGGAAATCCATTCCACAACTTGAAGCCAACTTGCAGAGCAGCCGGTGCTTCCATAACAGATTGGGGAATGACAATGCATGTATCGTGGATCGGAAATCTCTGCAGGTTGGAGTGGAAAAATCTGATATGCAAATTATGCTGGTATCGGAGCCCGATCCCGATAATGGATCGGCCCCATCCCAATTCAATGTAAGAGCGGTTGTCATAAAACATCAAATCTGACGTTGATGAAGTGTAGCTGAAATACTAAAGTGACACTTAAGGTAGCATCTCACTGGGCTGCAACAAAAATAGCAAGAAAACAGGTGCAGTCTCACTGAAATCTTAGTTCTGGAAACCAAGTGAGCCATGCAGCAACGTTTTGATTGTTGAAAAGCGCAGTTTAAAAATGTACAAAACTGGATCCTGGGCACATTATTTTGTCGCTGATTTCTGCCCACATTCTGCCCACGTCTGCAGCCACCTCCACGTTTATGATTTAATGCTTAGGTACACTTTTGAAATGACGATGAGCAGGTTAGGACCTGTTTTTAATAATTTTTTATTTTTTTTTTAATCATCAGTGGTTTTCAGACCTGGACGTTTGCCTTGGAAGTTTTCCGTCATCAGAAAAACTCTCGCGTAGAAGTTTAAATACGGCTCTAGTGCTTTAGAATTTAAGGAAACCGAATTGAGAAGGGTTTGAGACGTCTGCAACGATTCTGTGGCTAATTTTGAATGAGGCTTTGTTGCACTATGTTTTTAAACATGTTCAGAATTCAAGCAACAAGCCTGTGAGCCTAACACGAGGAAACAGAGACAACGTTTTGGGACATTTTGGAGAATTTCTTCAGAATTTTGTTCTTACAGTGAGAGACCGTTTTACCTTTTGATGACAGGAGAAAAAACAGACAGGAATGAAAAAATGTGTATTTTTTCACATTCTGTCCTTGCAACATTCAGCAATAACGTTGCAACAATAATTGTGAAGGCTTAGTTCAGCTCAAAGCAAAAGACAAATTAGGATTATTTGCTTTCTTTCTCCTGCCCATTTTAAGATATTTCCATGCAACCTGGATGGAAATATCTAAACACAAACTTGCTTGCCTCCTACATGAGCTGAGGACCCTTCAGGGTGGGTGAAAGACAAAAGTCAGGTTAGTCAGGATGCAGCAGCTGTCAGAAAACATCTGGTTCACTGTACTGCAGTGTACAGTGAAGACCACAATAATTCTAAATCTGCACATTAAATAAAAAAAGAAGGTTAAACAGCACGTGCAGATATTGCTGCTGTAAGCAGGTCACTTATAATTATGTCCACCACAGTAGTGCATGTGTGCGTGTGTGTGCATGCGCTCACGAACACACGCTCAGTCGGGTTGTGTGTGCGTTAATTTTAGGCACAGTTCTCGATTTCTTTTTCTAAACTTCCTGCGTTGCGGTCGGAAAATTTCTGATGACAGATTTAGTGGCTGAACAGGACAAAGTATTTATAGCCTGCCCCCTTTCGATTTGTTGCCTCCACTACCCCCCACCCACCCCAGTAATATTTTACACTGCTTGCGTGGTCTTAATAATGAATTGTAATGGCTCTTTAACTGTCTCCACCGTTAAATTCTGCTACAGAAACTGCACAAGAGCCTGCGACATGTATGCGCAGAAACTCCAGGGCTTTGCCGAAAGGTGCAGAACTTTTGAGTTAGAGGGGCAAATTTAAATTTAACGTGCACATATGTGCACGTTGTTCCCTTGATCGTTTTGAGGGTTTTTTTTTTTCTCCTGGAAAGGGAGCGCCAAGAATAGACTGAGATGCAAAACTCAGTAGCACTTTGCTGAAACGACAGAGACTCAGGGGGTTCAGATGAGGAAGATAGGGCGCGAACAAGAACATGATGGAGTGTGCAATAGAGGAAGAGGAGCAGGGTCTGGCCATTGCTTTCAAAAGTGTCAAAACTTAAAGTTTCCAACCGCAGCAACAAAAGGGAAGTTAGACAACTGACAGAGAGAGAGAGGACAAGGAGGGTGGGGGTGGCAGAGGGTAAAGTTCTGTCTCACAACGAAAAATGCAGAAAGTTGTGTCCTTCTTGACTCAAACGTTCGGCTAGTTGGTCCACGTTGAGCAGCTCGGAGTGTCCAGATGGGAGGAAAACGCCACCAATCAGCTTCCAGCAGCAAACGTGGTTTTAAAACATTAAAATTAACTCAGGTTCCTTAGAGAAAAGTTAACAAATGACACTTTTTTTGTGTGAGTGTGAGAGCTGACTCTTCTGCAGACACAAATTATTTCTGTTATCTTATTTAAGACCAGTCAGACACTGCGCAAAGCTCGAAAAAACAGAAAGAGCGGCGATGAGAAGACTTTAACGTGATTTAAAAACATACTTAGACGTAGGTGTTTTTGTAACGACTGTACAGGAACAAACTAAATGTTCTGTGACGAACTGGAGATTATCACTTCATACAATCAACCAAATAATTTCCATTCGACTTTATACAAGATCTGAAAGAAAAAAAAAAGTGTCCAATAACGTTTATTTTAATAAACAAAAAAAATTTACAATTAAGATTTTCTCCATTAGTTTTGTTATGTTAATTTCCAAATTTCCAAGATATTTTTATAATAAAGCTCCTTTTCTCAGCCAGGTCTTTATGTCATTTTACTAAATTAACTGAATGTATTTTTTTCAATAACGTGTCATGTGCTTTATGTTTAAGTTTAAGATTTTTCACAAACAAATTACAGTACACTGATTAAAATGTAACGAGTGTAAAATAAACTATCCAAGTGTGATAATCTTAAAATGTGCTGAAAATATTTTAAATGATGGGGAAAATTTAGTTTAGATGAAAATAGTGAAACCTGTGAATAGGGTGTATTTTTACATTTTGCTCTTTTAGCAACACTTTCAGGTAAAAAATAATGCAATGGCTGCATGTTCTAACAGGAACCTCTCCTGTAACGTGTTAAATGTCAAATTAGACACAGAACCTAGTTTTTTCTGGAACTTCAAGACTAATTTTTTTATGCTCAAAGAGCTGAATTTATCCTGATTTTGCTGCATATTTAAATTATTGTATAGTCTTTTTATTTTAGGTCTAAGTGAGATATTTTCAGGAGGATATGTGGCTAGGTTAGCAATGTTTTGATTATTAGGACGAGAAAACCCCAAATTAAAACCAGGAGATTGAGTATGCAGGTGTATGGATGACATTTAAAGTGAAATAATAAATGATGCCGTGATAACGAACAGACTTTTGGCATTTACAGCAACAGATTCTCTGTTATAATCCAGTACATTTGATTTACTGAGCTAATTTATCCACAAAAAGGGAACAAAACCAAATTACCCATTTCTTTTTTAAACAAAAAACAACAATACTGTTACTATGAATTAAACTGGACGAGTTAATTTTGCATCTGAAGTGTAATAATTTGACAAAAACAGAATATTCTAACTTTTCTGCAATATGTTCATAAATAAATGAGCTGTTCCATTTTGGTTCGATTATTTTGTTTCTGTAATGAATCTTTTTCTTTTTGTTGCGCTAAACTTTACTTCCTCTTTAAAAAAACAATTTGTTTGACGCGACTACTTTTTTAATTATCTCAAACACTTGTAGAAGTGCAAAGCTTTGCACAACTATACTGTAATCCAAATTTAAGATGCCGACGCCTCGGGTTTGACATTACATTTATAAGTGGGATTAAAATTCAATGTAATTTCAGTTCTTTATTAAATAAAATTTGATCAAAAACACATTTTTGTTTCAAATCAGTTGCATTTTGAATATGTTTAAAGCGGTCTCTGAGAAGGATCTCTGATAGCAACATTTTAAACACTGCAGTGACAAAACTAGTTTCACACGTGGAAACGTTTAGGTAAGATGCTGCTGTGTTGAGAAGTGCTTGAGTAAAAGCTCGGCTCGTGTCGACACTTATCACTTGTGATCCAAAAAGCTGTGAGGCAGAAGAGACGAAGCCTCGACAGCTCAAACCCGTGGGCGTATTTTTCTGACTCACTGTGACGGACAAACGTGGTGCACCTTAAATATTTAAAACTGACCTTTCCCAAGAGGAAAAGATGAAAGTTAAATAAACAAATGCAGACAAATGACGCTTGTTATCCTTGCAACATAACCTGTTTGTTCTAGAGGAAATGTATTTGGTTACAGGTGACTATATTTAACCCAACCACCTAACCGAGCAGCGTCACACCAAACCCCAGTCTAGGTGCAGCCAACCCCACAGAGAGGACAGTGAATCTGGGATGTTTTAACCCACTGAAAGCCAAAGAGAAGACAGACCTCTCTGTGGTGGGGTCGGAGCAGTTGAGGGGGTATTTGAGCTCGATGGTCGTCCCGTCTTTGTCCTGAAGGATGTCGTTCTCCGCTGTGTAGTACTCCACCAGCTCCGACAAGGTGGCGAACTTCTCCCCGCCGTACAGGTCGTAGAAGTCTCCTGTGTTCTGGATGCGGATGTGGGTCACACTTTCAGCCACGCTGCAGAAAAATGAAATAAAAACAACAGTTTTGTTTTTTCCTGATTTTAACTTCCTGAGAACATCGGGTGCATTAAAAACACCACTGCATGATAATGCTAGGACAGAACGTCTCGTCCGTCATGGTTAAATATCTGTAAGCTTCCTGAGGTTATAAAGCCTAAATAAACACAGGTCTCATTATTAAAGTATTTATTTAATCAGCTGGATGGCTCATCCAGACAGAAAAGGGGAAAATACTAAGACTTTCTGAAAACGTTTATATTTCAAACAAACTACACATATCATAGTGTCCTAATTTGCAAAGTTTAACAGCTTAATATTTTTCTGCGATGTGGTTTGAGATGCACAAAAGAACCCACAGCTCGGACCAGTAAACATTTTATAAGTGACTGACCCACTTCGCACTTGCAGCCACTGCCGGTCAAAGGAAAGAAAAGTCCCCCGTGTTTCTTCATTTATTACAAATGGATGGAAAGTGACGCAACAGACAAAACCAAACGAATTATCATATTACCAAACTAACTGAGCGTAAGGTCAGAGGGGACCATGCTTTTGCTGTGGCAGCTCTTAAATTATGGAATGACCTTCCCATGGACTTCAGACAGACCTGTTCCCTGTCTGTTTTTAAATCCCTTCTTAAAACTCATCTCTACTCCCTGGCCTTTGAAACCATCTGTGATGTTCACTTTTAATCATTGTAATTGTTTTTTATTACCTGGCTGTATGATTGTTTTATAATGTGTACAGCACTTTGGTCCTGTGGGTGTTTAAAGTGCTCTATAAATAAAGCTGCTATGGTATGTTATGGTAATTATGTGTATTTAATTTGAACCGGTCTTCTTTTGGGCTATAGAGTTCTGTAAACTGACTCATACAGCTGTTACCATGCAGAACAAATGTCTCTTAAACAAATGCAACTGCAAATATTGGAACATTTACTAAACTAAAAGCCTAGAACTCATCGACATACTGTATAAAAATAAGATAATTTTGAGATGAGAAATTACATTGTAGCCCCTTCCTTTAAAATGGCATCGGTCTCATGCAATGTTGAGATGTCACGCTCACAGCATGTGAATGAGCTGCAGTCATTTTATGAAGACTAATGTCATTCAGCTGTAGCAGCCATCTTGAACTGATCACCTCTAAAAGTTGTTCAGTTATTGATTTACATCCAGTGTTTATTATCAGCAGCTTTCATTAAAACTCCCCCAGTGGTCTGTGGGATATTTTGGTGACAAGACACAAGTGGTGCAGGCGATAATTAAATGAAGTACAGTATAGACGCATTCAAGCAGCAAATACTTCTTAGACCAATAGGCCACAGCTCTGTTATCATCTGAAAATGGGTTTTACAATCAGGTAAACCTCATGAGCATCAGTGAAGGTAAAGAGCAAAGGTTTCAGGATTAGATATGCAGACATCAGATTTATCTGCGATCATTTCTCGCTGTGGTGTGTCGTGTTCCTGCTTCGAGAGGCGCTTATTGCGCCCTCGAGCGACAAATTACCATCCCATGCTCTTCAGATTTGTAAGAAACTGCGACATTTACAGTCTGCCGATACATTAGGGAAGTAAATAAAAAAAATAAAAATAAAAAAGCAAAGGTAAAAATCCTGTTTTGGCAGATTTTGTTGAGAAGAACTCTCCATGATGGTGCGACTCAATCAAGTTTTCCAAACAAACTGAACAGAGATGTCAGCGTTTATAAGTTGTTGTTTTTTTGGTTGTTGTTGTCGTTGTTTTTTTTTACCCGACAGACAAGGAAAAAACTCCAGCGCTATTCATGCTGGGTCGAGCCAAAAAAATGCCGTGGATTCCCCGAGTTTTTATGAT
>JAVCKU010000047.1:10441356-10453256 GCA_032273985.1 Hypsolebias coamazonicus | reverse complement strand
AGTGTATATATATATATACATACATACATACACACATACACACACACACACACACACACACACACACACACACACACACACACACGTATTTCAGTTCATGGCTGTTAAAGAGTTAAAGATATTTTCCTCTCACACATCTGGTAGAGATCTTTGTATTTTATAAAGACACATTTAGTCGTTGTTTAATAAATTAACTGAAATATTTCGCACTACTAGGGTATTTTATATTTGTTAATTTTAAATAACATACTTGTTAAAGGACTGTTCAAACTTTTTAAGTTTTGTGTATTTTAGAAAGTAAAGTCAACTGAAATTACCGTACTGCTTTTCTATTAGTTTATTTTGGATGTTATTCTTGTCCTAATACACAATAATTTCACAATACTGGTAATCAACAAATTTCAATATTAACATTTCAGAACTTTTTCAGCAACTATATTACATTATTACGATATATTATTTTTAGTTGTTCCTTTAACATAAAAGCAAAAAGTCGAGTGAATAAAATTGTGAATACTGTATATGCAGTGGTAAAAAGTGCTTTAGGGGTTTTTACTTTCCTACAGATTTCTGAAACTATTAGTAAATTGCCTGATCACAGTACGACTTTTTTTTTAATTATCAAGTTTCTGATGTTGAGTTAATTTACATGCATAAAGTTTCTGTGTAAGCAGAAATTGAAAACAGAAAGCAGGAAAACACAAAAAGGAAAACAACAATACAAAGTGGGATTGTACAATTGGATATAAACAGAAGTAACACCATAACATGCCAACAACAAAAGAAGAGTGAACATTAAAGGAAATTACAGTAAAATAATAACTCACCCACAAGCCATTGTGTTGCCTCCTCTCTGCCCTCAGGATAAATGGGAAGTTAGCTTCATCTGGACCAGGAAGTGTGGAGTTGTGTCCAGTCAGTTGCTAAATGAGGTGATTTTTAGGGTTTCTCCACCTCGATTCACAATCAGATTCATGAGTCAGGTTATACAAATAAGTTAGTGTACTTTAGTCCAAATTATACACATTTGTCTTCATTTTCTCCAGTTTGGCTCAAGCTAAACCTTCAGCTCTTTCATGATAAGACATCAAGTTCAGCTATTTCTCTCACCCTGTAATTTACTCTAATTTTTCCTAATTACCGTGATATCTATGGGAGAAAATGTGCCTGTTCCTGCCCGCCCTCACCACCATCACCACACCCCCCTTCCTGATCTTCCTCTCACAACCTGCTTCACGAGGACAAGTTTAGCTGCTTTTATCTGTCCAACAAATCTGCATTTGCTTCTATGTAAATTCCACCTCATCCTTCTAGCCTTGCATGCAAAGTAAGTTGCGCTCTCGGTGCTCGATGTGTGGGCTGTTGGAACATTTGCACTCAACTGGACGGTATCAGCAGCCGCTAAATAACTGACATGAACAAACAAGGTTTATAAGCTTAAAGAATGGATTTAACTATAGCCAAAAGTCAGTGCAGCTTTAGCCGGTTCTCTTAAAGTAATGCTGTCCTCTACAATAGTTTAATAAATAAACTGAACATTCTTACCTCACAGGTGGTGTTTGTTCTTCCTGCAGATCCAGAGACTTGCAGTCTGTTTAGACATAATCAATGCCTGTCAAGAATTTAACAAGGCTTGCAAAAAGTCCCCTATTAAAGCACAATGTCTTTGCCCAACAAAAGTCAAAGGAAACAAAAAAGGAAAAAGACTGATAAACTTTTGATCTTTTATTGTAGTCCATAAAAACAAACAGTAACAATAAAAACAACAAAAATGGTAACAAAAACTAATTTTATAACGTAAATGACAATAACAACTCAACAGGAGGAAAATTAAATAAACAAAGATTGCCATCATTCTCAAAAATGGTCACGTGTACCAAAAAGCTGTTTTTTTCTTTCAGAAATGTTAGGAAACTTCTCAGTTGAATGAATTTGAGGGACAACTAAGAATATCAGGATACTGGCTAGGGTGTGTGTGAACAGAAAGCTGATCCCAGATCAGCTTGACTGATGGCGCAGGAGGCAGGACAAAGACGAGAAGCGGTAACAGATCTGACAGACTGATGTGACAACAGTAACAGTCTCTCAGCGGCGAGGGGGGGGGAGGGAGGGGGGGCATCCTGCAGTAGAGATGCACATTATTATGCCCCGTTTATTACATATACTGTACATGAAACACAAACTTTTCTTTTTAAACACACAGACCAGTAACGCATCGTGACGACATCTCTGCTAAATGACTTCTAAGAAAACGGTGGTTTCACGAGTTTCTAAAGGTGACAGCACAGTAAAATCCTTCAAATTCGTCAATGATTTAAAAGTTAATACAAAGCACCGAGAATCTTCAAACATGCTGCTTTTGCCCCGGTCTGCCCTCCTCTGTTTAATAATACATATGTTACATGTTTGACCCTGCAGCCAGGACAGATAAAGGAGCTGTCTACAGTTCAGTGTTCAGGACTAGAGTTGAATCTGATCCCAGAAGGAGAAGTGTTTGTTTTATTTAGTCTGCAGAGAGACAAGTGGCTCTTCTTTTTACCCTCCATTCATCTTCAGTCCAGCCTTTTCTTCTTTCAAAACCGTGTCAAGCAGCTTCAGAGTCTGGAGGTGGCTTTTCGGCACAGAGTGAGGACAACTAACCTGACTGTTCTGTACACGGTGTTTGAAGGGGAGGACATCTGCTACATGGCGGTGAGGTGAATTTTCTGCTCCGGTCAGTAAGCGTGAGAGGTGCGATGTGACCGATCAGCGTTGCACCTGCATTTGCTGTGAGGTCTGCGTCGGGTTCTGGGTCCCCACGTCGGGGCCCCGGCTCGCCAGTCGGCTGAGGATGTTCCTCTCAGACATTTGCAAGCGCACGGCCACGGGGGGGATCCTGGCGATGGTTGCTGGAAGTCGAGTGACGTCGGCCTTCATGTCACTCAGTAGTTCCTCAAGCTGTTTGAGAACTGGAAACACAAAACAACAAAACAGTTCCTACTAGTATCCTGTTTTTAATGTTATTGTTTATGTAGCAAAATTAGGATTTATAAAAATTAAATGCTACAATTCTAATTTACTTTAAAAGAATCCTAGTGTTACATTAGTTTTAAGTAAACTTTCCTTTTATGCAGCACTTTAACAATTAATTGTCATCATTTTTTGGCATTTAATAAAGTTAATTTTTAAAACATATTTTCAGTAAATCAGAACTTTGCTATTGTTAATTCTCTTCTGACATATCCAGTGTAACCAGGGACATTAGAGAAGTTGTTAAAGGTTTCTACCCACGTTTCAACACAAGAGATCATTGTGGAACAAAGACACACCCTGACATTAATATGAAACTGAGCCACAACAGAAAACATATTTGTAGGGCTTCTCTTTTGTGACAATTTGTTTATTTTTTATCCTCCCCACAAATAAACTATAATTTTGGAAACATATTTTAGTTTCTTGAATCATTAGAACAGATCCTCTTAGATTATTTAAAAAAAGGTTGGGTTCCAGTTTTTCCACTACATTCAGACATTACACATCTCGGAAATACTCACATTCTTTGCTAATGATAATATCTAAAAGCTGTAACATGAAACCAAATCTCACAATGTGCTACAAATAATCCCCACAGTCAAAGTACTTTTTTCTTTGTTTGTATCCTAAAACGTTTCTGGATCAAACTAACAAACAAAATGTGTTTATACCTGAAGAGTGATAGTTGACATTTGCTGCTCAAAATTTAAATACAGGTACCTGTATTTACATAATTTTTTTTGTACTTTCCAACAAAAGATACATCACTGTTCATTCCTTTCTTCCTTCCTTACATCCATCCCTCCCTCCCTCCTTCTATCATCTTCCACTTGTCCCCAAGTCGGATTGTGGGGGCAGCAGCTTGAGCAGACATCTCTTTCCACAGCCGCCTCTTCTGGGAGGATTCCAAGGTGTTCCCAGACCAACCGAGAGACATAGTCTCTCCAGCATGTCCTTGGTCTTCCCTGGGGTCTCCTTCCAGTCAGACATACCTGAAACACCTCGAAGGTGCCCAGGGAGCATCCTTACCAGATGCCTGAACCACCTCAACTGGCTCCTCTCGATGTGGACGAGCAGTGATTCTACTCCAAGTCTCTCCTGGATAACTGAAATTCTCACCTTATCTCTAAGGAAGAGTCCAGCTACCCTGCATAGGAGACTTATTTCAACCGTCTGTAGCTGCAAGCTCATTCTTTTGGTCACTACCCAGAGCATTTTAGATGTACAGTAGTCCCTCGCTACTTCGCGGTTTGTTTTTCGCAGACTCGCTCTATCGTGTTTTTTCAAAATAAGACTGGACATGACACACACTTGGCTGAATGAATGAGCCGCACGATAGGCATGGAATTTGTATTTAAAATTAATTATTTTAAATTATTTGGCACCTGTTGCACCTGTGTGCAGCCCACACTGCAGGAGAAAATTCCTCCTGCAGCTCCTCCTCCCTCCTCCTTTGTCGATCGCCGTTCTGCAGTGGAGAAGTGGGCGTGGCCGAGAGAGCAGAGTGCAGCAGTGGCAGATTTGAGTTCATGACATACTGTGCTCTTTTAGAGCATTCTGAGTTTAGAAACATTGTTTAGAATAATGAAAAAATATGAGAAGGGTTAAAACACTACTACTTACTACTATTCCTGCCTGGTGGTTTTTCACTTATCACGAGGCTCCAGGGTATGGATCCCAGCGATAAACGAGGGACTACTGTACAAATAAAAACATGAGGTGAGAAATTCTTACCACCAAGGTCTGATTGTAAGAAGGTCTTCAGAGAGAAAAGAGCACTGTTTATACTCTTTGAGAAAACAGTTACAATATTTGGCAACACAGTTGTAGTTACAAAAGGCACCAGCGAACGTCATAGGACCAGATAAAGCCAGACAGATGTACCAATGATCAGACATTCAGACTTGAGCTTCAGACTGACGTAAAAACATATCAGATCTCAACTTTCATGACAAGACACCATAGACTGTCATGATTTAGATCATGGTTCCTAGTCTCAGCTTAGGAGCTACAGAGACTTGCAGCATCGCTGGCTATCACTGGTTAACATTTTTATTTCTAATAAAGCAGATAAAAAATAATGAGTATAAAAACAACACAGACTGCTTCAATATCCAATTGTTCTTCACTACTCTTTTTGTCTCTTGTAACAATTATGGCAAAAAAAAAAAATGAAGTGATAACTGGATAATTCTGAATTTAATTTGATTTCTGGAGATCATCTCAAGACCTATTTCCTTTGTAAGGTGGCTGGGCTCAGCTTTAGAGAAAAGGTGGAGCTCAGACTAGAACGATGACTCCTTCACATCGAAAGGAGTCTGTTGACAAGGTTTGGGCATTTGATTAGGATACTACCTGGAAGCCTCTCTTTAGAGAGTTTTTATGTCTTATTGAGAAGAAACCCAGAACTCATTGAAGGGATTATATATCCTCTCTAGTTTAGGAATGCATTGGAGTCCTCAGGAGGAGCTGGGGAGTGTCGCTGGAAAGAGGGAAGTCTGAGTTTCCCTCCTGGACATGTTGCATTCATGAACCAACCATGGATACGCAGTAGAAGATAAAGATGGAGATCTCAAGACCACCTACTTTCCCAACTTACACTGCGGTCCTGACCCCAGATGACCCTAACAACTGATTCAGGTTAAAGACAACTTTAACCAACATATTAGTTTTAATGTGCTATAAGAGAAAAATGATATGCAGCATAAACAGACTGTCAGTAATGATACCTGTGGAGGAAGGAGATCATCAGAGAGAATGAAAACCCTCTGAGTGCTTTACTGAACTTACCTTTATGAAGCACTGCGTTGGCAGGCTTGTTTCCAGACATTGACTCCTTGCTGAGGTGCTGATGAGACTCAGCTAGACACTCTACCTCACTGAAACGAGTGTTGAGGGCCATGGAGGGGTGAGCCGGATCTTCTGTCATGTTCAGGTAGGCCGCCCTGCGTAACTGCTCCTCGATCACCAATGCCTGCTCCAGCAACTTTAAAGAAACCACAAACAAACAAACCAGAAGTAACCAGAGAAGCATGACGCAAACAGACAGCCGTGGGGATTTCTGCAGAACTTGAGCGCTTGTTTCACCTTGAACCTGCGAGCCAGAAACTTGTTTTTGATCTCCAGGAAGTTTCCTCTGCTCATCTCTCCTTTGAAGGGCTCGTTGATGATGGCAAACCTCACATCGTTCTGTACGTCCTGCCATCGAGCATAACCATGTCTGAGAGACACCAGAGTCAAGAACAACAGCACTGCTGTTTCTGGACGGACATTTAACAAAACAAATTTTAACTGACACAAAGACTGGCAGTGTGTTGGTTTAAAGGAAAAACTCTATACAATCATTAAGAAAAATCAGATCAGTGAAGCCCCATAACAACCATTTTCAAATAAAACAATTGACTTACAAATAATGAAACAATACCTGCAGTGTAATATACAAAGGGAATGATTTATAGCAGTCTTCACTTTACTACAATCTTTAGGGAAAAAAGACATTCATGAAGCACGCAGTGAAATGCTACATTTATTTAGATAAACTTGGCAGCTAATTACCCTCTTAATTTGTATAAAAGCGTTTGTTTGTTTACACTGCTATGAACTGTAGCTTCAGTTGTTACATAAATAATAACACAGTTTAAAATGTAATGTCATAATTTAAACCTGATAATAACCAGATGACACATTTATGGTATTTTATTTGATTTTTACGTAAATTTTGTCTTTGTAATCTTTGTTTTAGCATTTCTTTTTGTTACAAAGGTTTTATGTTTTTTTCTAGTTGTCTTTGTTTGTTTTATAGTTTTATTGCCTTTGTTTTATAGTTTTATTGACCTTGCTCTCTAAGGGATTTTAAATGAATGTTAAGTTCAATGCAAAAATCATTGCAGACATGTTCCTTGTTTTAGTATTCTACCTCGTTTCATACTGTAGCTTGATTTTATTTTGTTTTATATCTCTACTTTTTTTTACTTTTTATTTTATATGCATTTTATGGCTGTTTATTGCTGTGAACCTTATCTGTGGCTTGTGTAAAACAGGTCTCTCTTGAAAATGACACCTCGTGACTCAATCAGACTAGCCTGTATAAATGAAGGTTGAATGAATTGTACAGCACATTGGTCAACTTTATTTTAAATGTGCTCTGTAATTAGTTCATTTGATTTGAATGATAAACTTTTTACAAACATGACTGTATGATGATAAAAGATTTTACTTAACTTGCAGTCCTTTCTGCAATTATGTCTTTTTTTCCCCTGAAGCAGCTTTTACTTAGAGCTACAAGTTACCGTACTTACATTCCTTATTATTAAGTCTGAATTAAAAACGCTAAAGATAAACATTTCCTAAGTGAAAATGATGCATGGACTAGGTGTTTTAATTAATGACTAACTTGTGGCAAAACAATCTTATTTTTATTGTTTATTTGTTTGAACTTATCAAACTCCTTAATGACAGCAGGGCTAAATGACGTGGGAACAGTACCGCCAAAAACGTTAAAATTTATAATTAGTATGTGAAAAATAAACTTGACAAAACAGAGAACACAAAAGTCTATAAACCTTTACACATAATAACCCCAAAGTGAGGACATGACAACAGATATTCATGCAAACTACGTTGAAAAACAGACACCTGTTTGAAAGGATACTGTATGATTCCAGCCAACAGCCAGTAGTCATGGCGACGGTGCCAAATTTCGTAGGTCTTCTTAGTAACAGTGGCGGCCCTCTCTTCGTTCTGCCACAGCGAGTGAAGCTCTGAGGGGGGAAGGAGGGCAGGGAGGTGAAAACAGGCAGAAATAAAGCAGAAAAACAGGGGAGAGAAAGGAGAAGGTGTTCACCTGTGAATCCACCATCAGCGATGTTGAACATGAACCTCTGCTTGGTGGCTTTCTTCTTCTCTTCGCTGATGTTGATCGCGGATGCAGTCGTCCCTCCTTCTTTGGCGTTTTCTCCGTTCTGCAGTTGTCCAGGCTCGTCTGTTTTTATACCGTCCTTCTCCTCTTTTTGTTCTGCAAGGGGTGAAAAAAGAAGCTCTTGAATACTAAGCAATAATAATTTTTTAGTTTTCAACTTAATTTTCTATATCATTACAGATTATATTTGTAGATTTGTATATAGACATGCTGCATATTTCTGAAAATATCAGAAATGACATCAGCTGATATTAAAATCTTCACAAGTGCTACATGTAACTAGTGTTTAAAGTTTGTCTGGACCTTTTTTCTCCTCTGATGGTAACGAGTCCATCTTCTCATCTTTGCCATCCTCGGCTAAAAAAAAAACACCAAAAAGATAAAGTAAAAATAAAAGATGGACTAAATAAATGTATGTTAGCTCACAGACATTTGCCCTTGGGTTTTTGTAATTACATTAAAAAATCCCACCAGTTAAAAGGAAGAATAATATTTCTCGTACAATTTCTATACTTTTGTTTACCACACCTCCATATTATAAATACAGAACACAGACATACGGTACTTAGACACTGCTCGCACAAACCTTTTTTAACCTTGGGGGGGATTAAACCCTTTTTCATACTTTCCTGGACTCAAAAACAAATACTCTTGTGTTGGCTTGATAGCCAAGAGAGGCATAATGTATTAAAATTAATAAACTAAAATATTAAAGTTTTGAAGAATTTTACAAATTTGCTAATATTTTGAAAGTCGGGTCGTCTTTCAAACTTAGTCAAGGGAAGGCCATAAGTCTGACCATTTGCTTTTACAGTAGTCCCTCGATTATCATGGGGGTTACGTTCTGGAGACCCCAGCGATAGGTGAAAAAACGCGAAGTAGGAACACTATATTTATTTTAGTATTTGTAGAAATTTTAAGGTTTTATAAACCCTCTTGCAATGTTCTTAACAATTTTCTAAACTCTTAAACCTTTTGAAATATGTACATTTTCTATGAGTACTCGCCAGAGAAGATAACGAGATTAAGTATTATCTGTGCAGTACTGATGACGATGAAGGTGATGAAGATGAACATGTACTGCACTGCCAAGAAGAGCATTTACAGCTCTCCTAAAGACACCACTTCCTCAGGTGTTCCTTCAGGTGGTGCAATCTCTTGGGCCACGGACGTAACTTCTACATCTACTACAGATGTTGGCGTAACAGATCTCTTCGTTTGAGTGATGAGCATTGTAATGGGCAGTTGCTGGCACTGCTTCTTCTTCTTCTGAGCGAGAATGATTGTGTAAGGTGACAGCCCTGTTGATCGCATTTGCGAACCGCTACGAATGAACCATGTTGGGATCTCGTTCTTAAATCACTCGCTGAAGGTCTTTGACCATTCTGGTTGCGGTTGCAAGATGATCAAGTGTCAGGCCAACTTCCTCCTCTTCCACGCTGTTCATCTTGTTCCTCCTCCTCTTCTTCACTTGCTGACTTTGTAAGTTCCTCCAGGTCTTCGTCCGTCAACGGTTGAGCAGGCACGCTGATCAGATCATTCACATCTTCAGTAGTCATATCACTGAAGCCCTCTCCTCCCAGTGATTTTGCCATCTTCACGGCCTTGTCAACTGCAGAGTGATGGACTTTAGCAGGAGACAATACCTTGTGATCGTGGACCACCTCTGACCACAGTGTTTTCCAGCAGGCATTTAAAGTCTTAGTCTTAATGTCATTTATGGACTTCTGAACATTTTGGAGACATGATGCAATTGTGTAGTTACGCCAGTATGCCTTTAAAGAGAAGTTTTCATCCGAGTCCATAGCTTCAACAAGGCTTTGCAGGATGTTTCTTGTGTAAAGTGCCTTAAAAGCCTGAATAATGCCTTGATCCATTGGTTTAATTAGCAATGTGGTGTTCAGTGGCAAGAACTCTACCTGGACCCCCCGATACTCCAGATCTTTAGCATGGCCTCCAGCATTGTCCATTAGAAGAAGGACTTTGAACTTGAGGCCTTTTGCTGCCAGATAAAGCTTAACCTCTGGGATAAAGCAGTGGTGGAACCAACTAGTCGTGAGAACTTTCATCATCCAGGCCTTGGAGTTGTGCATCCAGTACACAGGCAACACTCTTTTTGTTTTTTAGGGCCCTTGAGTTTTTGGACTTAGCCCTGGCTTTAGCATGAAGCCCGCAGCATTTCCATACACAATCAAAGTTACCCAATCTTTTTGTGGCTTAAAACCAGAGGCATTGGCTTCATCTTTCATAAGAAAAGTACGAGATGGCATCCGTTTCCAAAGTAAGCCTGTTTTGTCCATTTTGAAAACTTGTTCAGGCCTGTCTGTGATGAGATCTCTGAATGTGGTGTTAACGTACTCCTCGACTCCTGCTGTATCTGCAGAGGCAGCTCTCTGTGCAGAGAAACGCTCTTAAGTCCAAAGCGTTTCTTAAATTTGTCAAATCAGTCCTTGCTGGCACTGAATGGGGTTGGTCCGGTGGCCGAAGCACTCGAATGCCCTGCTTCAGCATCATCCTCGTTGTCCTCTTCCTCGTCGCCATTTTGATCGGCTTGCTGCCAGACAATCATAAAGTTGTTTGGCCTTTGTCCGGATGGTGTTTGTATCCAGCGTGTTCTTTTTATGGCAATCATTAATCCACACGACCAACGCAGGTTCCATCTTCACAATCATCTTACTGCGGGAAGTAGTGACCCTCTTTGCGGTGGTGTGGAAAGTTACTGCTGCCGTAGACCGGATGTTTTTCTCCTCCTTCTTGATATAGCAAGCCATAGATTTGTTGATCCCGTAATGGCGGCCAACATCCGCATAGGTTCTTCCTTCCTTCAACATGTCCAGAAGCTCAACCTTCTCTTTTATGGTAAGCATCTTTCGCTGGCGCTTCAGTTTGCTGCCTGAAATGTTAGAGCGCGCAGAACGTTCGTGTGCCATTGTACGGCTTGAAGTAAATTTCACAAACGAGCACAGTGAAAGAGTGCAGACAGACTTCTACTGTTATTCAGCTTCCGGGATACAGCACACGGTTGCCTTCCATAAATCAGCCAATCGTGTGTTGGTTGTGCTACAATCTTACGTTTGTAAAGTTTAAGTTTCTTAAAGAAACTTGTCCAGATGACATGATTTAAATCTTAGGTTTGGAAAACGCGAAAGAGCGACTCCGCGAAAGTCGAGCCGCGAAGTAGTGAGGGACTACTGCATTACCATTTCTGTTTAATTTTTTTATTATTATTATTATTTCTGCATTTACATGATAAGTTACTGTATGCATGTCATGCAGACATGTTTTATGTTATAATTTGTTTAATCGTTCTTTAATGGCTATTACTTACACAAAATTTACAGCCAAAAGTAAAAGTTCACATATTTTTATGCAGTAAAATTTGAATGCATGTTTATTAGTGTTTACAGTTGAGAGGCTATCAAAAATAATATTTTATATGCATATAAAATCACAATAGTTTTTCTTGAAAGAATGCATATCAACCACCGCCTTTCACGACACATTTTTATGCTCAGATTATCTAATAATGAAAAATTACAGAGCTGTAGCTATTTTGGTCAAAGCTTGAAATTATCATGTGTTGAAGGAGATTTTCAGCTACAACCACATCAAACTATAGCTCAATATCTGTAAAACTGACTGAATTATACACATTTTTGTCTGCTAATAACGATTAATTGTGGCAGCTATCTTGAGTTCAATTGACCCTAAAAGGTTATCAGGTGTAAACGTACCATCCAGTGGTTTATGAGATATTTTGCTAACGGACTTAAACACATGCTCACAAGCAAAAAAATAATCATCTCACTTCGTCTTTCAGTGGAGCGCCATGAAGAAGTTTCTAATGTTGGTAATAAAGGTTCAGCTTTTGTATAATATCATCAATGATAAGGCAAGAAAGTTCATGCTCAATCATCCAGGTACCAAATCCAATAATTCTCAGTTGGGTCATCTGGACAGTTTCTTTTTT
>JAVCKU010000047.1:10404039-10416619 GCA_032273985.1 Hypsolebias coamazonicus | reverse complement strand
TACATGTTTATATATATCATTGTAATTTGAGATTGTCATTTGCTGTTCTATCTGTGTTTTTTTGTTCTGTATGTTCAACAGTTCAATTAAAAAAAAAAAAAAAAAACTACAGAACCATCCATCCATCATCTTTTACCCACTTCTTCCTTTTCGTGTCTCGGGGGTCACTGGTCCAGCCATCACTGTGTGAGAGGTGGGGTACACCCTGGACAGGTCAGGTCTCCAGTCCATCACTGGGACACATATAGAGACAAATGAGACACAACCATTCACTCTCTCATTCACACCTTGGGACAGAGTTACCAGTCAGTAACATGCAAGTTTTTTGGTCTGTAGGAAGAAACCGGAGTACCTGGAGAAAACCCATGCATGCGCGTAGAACAAGATTCTGAACGTTTCCTTTAAATAAGTTCTGCAAGCAAATATTTATTTGACTAAAATAATTAAAGTCTTGCAACATACAAATGTTACAGTTGGATGGTCATGCTAAATAAAGTTTGCTAGAAGCTAGTTAGCTTTCCAAAACCATCTTAGAAAAGACTGATGTAATTTAAACATTACCGGTAATTTTTTTTTTTTTAACATAGCCTATTGATACCTACAGAATCTTTACATTTTAACTATACTTGTTATTTTAAATAAGTACAGAAAACTTTGAACACACTTTGTGAATCTAATAACTTTGAGGGGAAATTTATTTTCTTATTCACAGTTTGAGTACAGTTTGCTACTGCAGAACCACCAAGACAAAAACAAAGAAAAAAAAGAAATTACTTTAAAATGCTGATAATTTTATAAAATGTGGGAGAACGTTTATAATTTTAAGAGGTGCATCTAAAATAAAGACAAATGCGTGTATCTTAATCATTTTAATTTATAGAGAGCCTGAGATTGTGTAACCTGTTTAATTTATTACAATCACTGCCTTTACAAACAGGTATACAGAAAAATAAAAATGATTAAAATCAGCAAAGACATGATGTTACACTGAATAATGAAACACAGATATTTGCACCTAATAAGGTCTCTCGAGGCTCAATGAGATTAACCTGCCTAAATAAAGGTTGAATGAATAAATAATTATAAAGTTTGCTATTATTTTCTTAGTGGTGTAGCACAAGGCAGTAAATTCAGGATTCAAATTTCAGTTCACACATATTATTAATATTTATTATTTGTTTGTTGCAATCCCATTTTATTATACTTTAGTGCTCTCTCCTCTCCCCAGTGTTCCAACTACGCTCTCCTTATGCCCTCTCTCCTATCTTGTGATTTATTTGTCTCAGTTCCAATATTTGTCGGCAGTGTGTTTTCTCCCCCCTTGTCTAAATGTCACCCCTTCTTCTAAGACAATATAGGGAGTGGGAGAGAGGGAGAACTTGGGGGCAAATGTGGGGGACATTGAGGAAATGGAGGGGGCAACTCGTAAAGTGAGCAACAAAGTTTGGGAAAATTAAACATTAGGTAAGACACTTTCTCACATGCACACATGAAAACAGAGATGCTGTGTCATGTGCATTGATAAGGGGACATTGCAAGACGCACATCGGGTTGATATTTAATTTGAAAAGTTTGCGAGACAAAGTAAAAGGCTGCAGTTTACACCAAGTGTTTAGAGATTTGCTGGAGCCAACGTACACACGTGACGCATGGATGAGCAAAGAAGCAGTGACAACGCTTGCACACGCAAACAGAGATAAGTGGATTTATTGGTGGAGTAGATGTCCCAGCACAAATTTCAGGTGTCATGTCAAAGAAGCACAATAAAGGCATACTTACAGCTTTAATACTCACAACTATTATTCTCTAAAGCCATCTCCTCCTCTCTGAGTCGGCATCACTCCACACCCTGGATGACGCCTGCCCTCCCTCTCCCACCCTCACCGTCTACCTCCTTTATAACCCATCACTACCATCCCATTGCTCTCACACATTCTGACTTTTCCCACCTGGAATGGACGCATTTGTTTTCACGAGACAGAAATGAGCCGCTTGGTGACAGGATGACGTTTTTTCCATTGAAATAAATCTTTTTTGTAACGCTCGAGGACGTTACTTGGTGATTCTTTTGAGATTCCCAAACGGACGTATGGACTTTTTTTTCCCTGTATCCAAAAGATGAGTTTAACGAGATGATTTTTACAGTGTGTCAAACAATCCTGTAAGTATGTTCCTGCCATCAGTCACAGCATGGAAGAACAACAAACTGGGGATCAACGTTGCCAATGAAAGTTTTGTTGCGTCTTGAAATTTGATCAACTGCGAAGCAAAGACAACTGGCTATCAAAAAGATATGAACTGGTAAGCAGCATGACTTCACGTGCAATCTAGACACACACAAATTTATCTTTTAAACTGTTTGTTACCAAATCCGAAAAACAATTTTAACAGTTTGTAGTGTAACTCACATAAGCAGCGACCAACATAGACTTTGACATTTATGCAAAACTGGTGCTTGTTTGGAAATATTCAAAACCATCTCGTAGAAGAGGTTGAATAACTAAATGATGCCATTTATTTGACGACTATTTGTCAACCTAAAAACAGATATACGGGGACCATCCCCTGATTCTGGACCCGAGCCATAAATCGACACCAAAAAGAGACAGGACAGAGCACTTGGACTGTGGAGGAGGGCAGCAGCGTGCTGTCCAACGACCCTGCCTGACGCACGGAGACGGACAGACAGACAGTCTGATGCCAACTGTCTCCACTGTCAATCTCACGGCACCACTCCTCCTCCTGTTGCTATGGGCAACCCACCCTGCCATGGCAACCAACTGGCTGTAAGTTTAGTGTGCGAGGGAGGAAGAGAAAGAGTTTGTTTGTCATGCTATAACTTTTAGAAGATGGTGACATGTCTCTAAATCTCTTTCTTTGTCTCTCTTCTGGTGACCTTTTCCTCTTTTCTTTCTTTCTGCCTTTACTGTGCCCTCAATGTCGGGTTTTTTTGCCTCATTTCCTCCTCGTTTCTGTCCTCCCCAAAACTCTGCCCAGTCGCAACACCTCATCTTTTTGTATCTTCTTCTCTAACTCCCATTTATGCGTCGTCCTCTTTTTGTCCCACAAACCTGCAGTGAATTATCCTTGACATTTGTGTGTGTGTGTGTGTGTGTGTCCCAGCTCCCTGGCGAGGCTGCCTCGCTCCAGGCCTGTGTCTGGAGCTGCTCCATGCGCACGACTGAGGGGGTTGACCCCAGGGCAGGTGGGGGTGTGCAGGGCACGGGGGGAGGTTATGGAGTCCGTACGCAAGGCAGCTGAGATGGTTATAGAAGAGGTATGGCAAGACAGAATTGTTTAATTGCTCTGTCTTAAGAGATGTTAGACCAGTTCTGTTTACCTCAGTGTCAGCACCAGTTCAGGAATCGCCGCTGGAATTGTTCCACAACTCCACGTGGGATCAATGTATTTGGCAGAGTGATGAATCAAGGTAAAAATAAAACTTCACACCCCTGCATTCTCATCCCCCATAACACAGATTTGCGACGTCTCTGTTGTTTTCAGGCACTCGTGAGGCGGCCTTTGTTCATGCTTTGTCCTCAGTAGCCGTGGCAGTGGCTGTGACCCAGGCCTGCACCCGCGGGGAGCTGGAGAGGTGTGGCTGTGACAGGAAGGTCAAGGGGGTCAGTCCCGAAGGTGAGCTTCTTCTCTGTAGCTGAACAATTTAACAAGTAAATCCACTCTGGACCACACGGAGAAGAAAACTGCTGCTGCAGCTGTTCGTTTGTTGGTGGGATCTTTCAAGCACGTTGCTGTCAAACAAAAAACACCTAACATCAGTTTGTTCATACTTAAAATTAATTTAAAAAATGTATCAAGTTGCAATAATGCAGAGAGCCATTGTAACCATTTTGTTCCTCTTCAGGTTTCCAGTGGTCAGGGTGCAGTGACAACCTGTCGTATGGTGTGGCTTTTTCCCAAACGTTTGTGGATGAACCGGAACGGGCCAAGGGGCTGTCAGCAGGACGCCCACTCATGAACCTCCACAACAATGAGGCCGGTCGAAAGGTTGGCAGCATCAACAGTTGTGATCCTCCTCCCTGTAGCCTGTGGGACTGTCTTACAGTTTACCTGCCTCTCATTCTTAGGCCATCCTTCACAACATGCAGGTGGAGTGCAAGTGTCATGGCGTCTCTGGGTCCTGCGAGTTGAAAACTTGTTGGAAGGTCATGCCTCCGTTCAGACGTGTCGGCGTCGTGCTTAAGGAACGCTTTGATGGAGCCACAGAGGTATTAGAACATCCTTTCTGCTTATTTTGTGTAGCTTTGTTGGCCAGAATATAAAAATGATCCATTATGACATCATTGTCCTTCCAGGTCCGATTGACTCGTATTGGATCCAGACCAGCTCTTCTCCCCCGCGACCCCCATGTCAAACCCCCTGCTGCCAGAGACCTCGTGTATCTTGCACCCTCCCCAGACTTCTGTCATCTTGATCCTGAGAACGGCATCCCTGGAACTGCTGGACGAAGATGCAATGGTAGAATCAACAACACCCGCTCACAAAAAACGCCCACAATTCAAATGACCCCACCCAAAAATAAGAATTTAGAAACTGATGTGTCCATCTTTTGAAACGCATCCAGGCACGTCTCGGCTGGCACCAGATGGCTGTGAGCTGGTGTGCTGCGGACCAGGGTACAGAGCGGGCCGAGCTGAGGTGGTGCAGCGATGCTCCTGCAAGTTCTCGTGGTGCTGCTCAGTCCGTTGCCAGCAGTGCAAGAACACAGTCACCATTCACACCTGCAGAGTGTAAAACAGCTTCAACAGAACCAGAATAAATGAGCAGGAAGACCTCAGCACACCTACAGAACGATATGAAAGAACACAAACGTGGTAAATGCAACAAGGCAGTGTCTAGTTCAAGATTTGACACCAAACAGATATCATTCACTGTTGAAAACAGTCATATCGTTTTGATTAATTATCCAAGCATGGCACAAAAACTAAGTTTAGACAATTATTTCTTTGCTGTGCTTCTTGGCAATAAATCTTAAATAGCTGAAAATCCTGTTTTGTTTTTTTCTTCTTCATCAAATGGTGCCACATTTGTTCTGAAAAGGCTTTTTTGGGTTGAGCAGCAGTGTTGAACTTGTGGCGTCATGAAAACCTTGCCAAGCTTCTTTGCCAGTCAGGTTATTCTGCCATTGACTATTGGTGCCGTTTACTGGACAGGACAATTGAAGTCTTAGAAAAAAAAAACCCAAGATTGTCTCATTGGCACCTGATTTTCAGCTCTTGTGAGCAACCAGTGGCAATCCCGTATCTCTACTGTCTGAAGCCTAAATCTGTTCTCCAAGATGGCTAAGCTTGCCCCCACAGAGCAAGGTTTATCAGAGTCTACCTGCAGAATTTTGGAGTAGAGAAGGTGGAACGGCCAACCTGCAGTCCTGACCTCAAACCCATTTAAATACTTGTGGGATCAATCTGGGTGTGCGGTTTGTTCGAGAACGCCAGATTGTTGTAGATGTGTATGGTTCTTCCACATGCTACACAGACTTGTTAGTTAAAAGATGGAATTGTTAACATGTAAATAGTTGTCTTTTTAGACAATCATCCAATCAATAAAATAAAAAAAGACCCAACAAGTGTCAACAATGTAACAAGCTGTTTAGCAGAGATTTGGCAAGTTATTTTCTTTACAAATGTGGCACCATGTGAGGGGAAGTAAGCAGGTTTTTCAAAAGTACATTTATATCCAAGAGGCAACATCGCCATAAAGTAGTAATCAACAAAACACAACGTTCATTATGCGCCAAGTTTGATCTTTCTGATAAGGCTCTGATGTAAACGCTGCAAAACTAAAATTTAAAAAGCAGAAAGAACAAAAAAAGTTATACATGTACATTTATCTCAAATTAAAAGCACTGAAACAGACAAAAAGGCACCGATGTTCAAGCGAACACATACGTACAACAGTAACTCATTGACCTGACAAAGCTTTTGAAGCTGAACATACAAAACTAACTGAAATATTGCCACCTTTTTGACATTTTTGTGTTTTAGAGTAGCAGGTCTTTGAATATTTTACTGTATTTATGTTTCCTTTTTGACTCTGGTTTATTTATTTGTCAGTTTTTGCTTCAGTTCAGCCTTGAGCAGCGAGAATAACCTTTACTTACATCAGTGTCTGTTTTGTTTTTGCCCTTCACCCTCATGAGAAATTCTTCAACATGCTCCTGCAGAAGCAGCGCTTTTAGGTCTGCTCAGAAAAATGTAAAAAATGCATAGTTGATCTAGAACACCAGGGTGTCTTTAAGTTGCTCTTTCTCAGTTTTGAGTAGTTTTTAGTCGTTTTTTTTCTTCATTAGGATCAGAGGTTTGATCCCCAGCCTCTGCAGCGTGCCAAAGAGTCCTCGGGCAAGACCCCATATGCTCACATTATACTCAAGGGGGTATGAACATTAAAACGTGCTGTACAGAAAGTGTAAAAAACACGACAGGAACAAGTGTATGAGTAGGAATGGGTGACTGAGAAACACTATAAAGCACTTTGCAGAACAATTTTACCAAATTCATAAGCAAAATTTGAAATGAAAACATTTATCCATTATTTTTCATTCTTGGTAGAAGCCACCAGGTAATTCTTGAGTGCCTCTTCGCACATATCTGAATTCAAACCTTTGATTAGTTTGTCTGTTTAAAATAAAATCATGAGGAAACTTCTGCCATTGTGAGCATTTATACCTGTGCAACAACGTGACAGCTTTGTGTTGGCCGGCAGATTTGCAATTGTTTAATCCATTTTGACTAACTTTTTTAAAAAATGACCAAATAAAACTGTGGTTTCAAAGAGGATTTATATAAATACTAGAATAAAGTGCATTTTTGTAGAACATGCAGTGTGACTGCTGAACCTATTTGCTGACATTTATTGAAACATTAATGATTATAGTTAAAACGATCAGAACTGAAAGTAAAAATTAGCAAAACTGTTTCAAAAAGCTGAAAACCAACAAAACTGTTAATAAAAGTTACATTTAACAAAGCTAACTGAAAGCTAAAAGCACAACAGAAGCCAACAAATTAAAAATATCAAAACAGTAGCTAAAAGCTAAAAGTAGCAAAACAATTGATTAAACAAAATGCAGCAAAACCATAGCCGAAAAACTAAAATCAGCAGGACTGTAGCTGAAAGTTAAAATAAGTCAAGTTGTAGCTAAAAGCGACAGCTAGCAAAAAGTGTAGCAAAACTGTAGCTAAACGTTTACTGTACGTAAAATTTAAATTTAACAAAACAGTAGCTAAATGCTTAAAGTAGCTTAAAAAAAGCAACAATTAGCAAATCAATAGCTAAAAGCTACATGCATCAAAACAATGGCCAAAAGCAAATTGCTCCAAAACCGTAGTTAGAAGCTTAAATGAGCAAAACTGTGGCTAAAAGTTAAAATTTGTCAAATTGTAGCCAAAAGAGACAATTAGTTAAACTGTAGATGAATGTAGCAAAACTATAGCTAAAAGTTTAAAGGAGCATAAAAGTAGGAAAAAAGTTTTAAGTTTGAGAGAATAAAAGCAAATGTAAATGAAGTTAATTCAAAAACAGTTAAATACGAAAAAGTCAAAGTCCACTCTTTCAAATATGAATTAGTAAAAAATAAAATAGCATATGAAGTAGTTTGACTGAAATAAAACAAACAGGAAGCAAAAAAATAGCTGAATAATAAAATCATCCATGCATTTTCAAATACTTTAAAATGATTTCTGACTTTTGACCTTAAACTCGTTTCTACTAAACACATTATAGTTTGTCATTTATGTACTTGTGTAAAAGCTGCCACACTTTTCTTATTTGCGCTTTTTATGTAAGCAGCAATTTCCTCTCTAATCACAGACCAATGTACTAAATGTACAAAGTGTCAACAAGGGGGGTAAAGGTCTTCCAAACGAGGTTTCGACACACGATGGTAGTCAGCAATAAATTACAGGTTGGAAAATGAGCACTGAGCTTTCTTTCTATAAAGTGCTAAACTTCCACCCAACAAAATGTATTTCATGACAGAAACTAACAAGTTATAAAGTAGAAAATTGTAAATCCGGACTCCTTTTTATTTTTAGTAAAAGCATTTTATTTAAAAACATCCTGCAAATTAAAACACCCATAAATTCAGCAGAAAGAGTCATCTAACTCTCTATCAAGATTAACATTTATCAAAAAATATCACAATTTTCTCATTTTATATATATCACTCTTGGTCGTCTAACAATAAAAACAAGACAGACAAAATTTGAACAACAATTTTTTTTTTCCAGGTTTAAGATAAAAATAATGCCTAAAAAGATTCCCCAAAACAAACCAAAAAAACAAAAAAACAAAAAAAAAAAAAAAAAAAAAAAAAAAAAAAAGGAAAAAAAAAATTAACATGAAAATAAAAAATTGTGAAAATAAATTTCCTCCCTAGAGGATGCTGGGAGTTGGAAAGTAGTAAACATGACGGTTTGGAGTGATTGGGCTTCCATTAGCCGATCCAGCGGGGGCAGAACAGAATGAAGTACCAGGTAACGTTCAAAGATTCTAACAGTACGTACTAAGTGTCCCCCCCAATTTCCTTTTACCAAAACATAGTAAGACTAAAGGTCACTTACTATTAGTGAATATTAAACAAGGGCAAAGAAACATGAGGATAAGCGGGGACACCTGAATGTTAAAAAAAAGTATTTAAAATCTTTCAGAAATGGACTTGAGTGGCACTTATTGCATGTTGAAACTTTTGCGACTTTAGCCTAAGTTTTTTTCAAAGGCACAATTAATCTTAATGGCACTGTACGTCTATAACCCTTTGGTTTTGTCCTTTGTTTAGAAAAAAAATTGATCTGTTGAATAATACCACCAATCGCTCACACCATTGCATCTCTCACCGTTGGCATTCCTTTATAGCAGAACACACTTCTTCTTAGATTTGGTCTCGGGGGGCTCCAGCGCTGCCAGTATGGCCTCGTCAAATACATTCTTAAGTCCTCGCTGTTTCAGGAGAAAAATTAAAATAAAACCATGAGAGAAGAACAACAGCTGCCTAATTTTCCAAATCTGGTGATGTCGTTTTAAATGCGAAGTGGAAATCCGTCTCATACCTGTGTGAGCGCGGAGCACTCCACGTATTTGACGGCTCTGAGCTCACGCGCCAGCTTCTCTCCGCTCTCGGAGTAAAGGGGACGCTGTTTGTTCTTCGCCAGCTTCTCAACAGTGTTGGTGTCGTCCCGCAGGTCCACTTGTGTGCCCACCAACAGGAAAGGTGTGCTTGGACAGTGGTGGGAAATCTCGGGTACCCACTGGAAATGACAATAAAAAAGATTTATTTTTTTTTTAAATAATCTGTTCATTAATGAAATATGAGACCGGTGATGGCAAAATGAGCTTGAAGGAGTGCGGGTTGTTGTGCAAAATAAGGGAAATATTAATTTTTGCCATAACGCAGATCTGTGTAAAAATTAGTTCATAAATCATCATTTATCATCTACTAATCCCAGTAACTAAAACAGCATACAGTCTTCCTAATCTCCCCTTAAAACAAATACTTTCTTACAGGTATAATCATTTTAATTATACAGGTAGTCCTCGGGTTACGACGGTCTCGGGTTACGACGGTCTCGTAGTTACGATGGCATCTCCCTTATTCACGTTACGCGGTTACGTTCGGTTTTACGTCGGTTTTTACGTCAGTTTTACGATGGTTTTACGACGTTAAATGTCGTAATGCGGCGGCGCAGCGGCGGAAGAATACAGTTACGCGGTGCAGCGGCGGAGGAATACGTACTGTACGGAGGACGACGGCGTCGCTAGTATCCCGGTAGGCCATTAGCTCTTCATTAGCCCTTCATTATGGCTCCCAAAACGCAAGGAGGACTCTGATGGCAGTGCATCGAGGAGAAGGAAGGCCATCACCATGGACTTACGTCGAAAGTCGGTTTACGGTCTTGGTAAAACAGGTACGTCATATGTATTTACGTCCGTTCCGACTTACGTCAAATTCGGTTTACGACGCCGCGTGAGAACGGATCACCGTCGTAAGTTGAGGACTACCTGTAATCCTTTATATTTCCTTCAAAACTTTTTAATTTCAATAAAACTCTTTAATATGTTTCTACTGGGCAATCCCTTCGTATAATATTGGGGCATGGTGAAGCTTGGGCATTTCCCTTTTTAAATATGGGGATAACATCCCTCCAGACCAATAAAAAAATGAATTTTCAAACCAGTATTTTCATAATCAAAACCAGACTAAACCCTATTCAAGATGGCCTCCACAGCTAATTTGACTACTGGTAAATCAGCCAGTTTTACGTATATGGTGTGGTGTGGTGGTAAGTCAGAGTCATCCATGTCAAAAGTCAAAGTTTCTTTATTTGTCATACCATACACACCACATGTGGTACATGTGGTGGAATGAAATTGTGTACACAGGGTCCCAGCTACATCCAACAAAAGTATAAATTGTGAAGAAAAACAGTAATAAGATCTAAGATATGAACTAAGAAATACGTTAAACTAAAAATACGCTAAGCACTAGTAGTACAAAAACAATATGCCTAACAGCAGCACGAACAGGAGTCTGTGAGCAGATGAGTACAAATGAACGCAGCTGCATGACATAAATCAACAGCATGGATCAGCACATAAACAATCAAGTGACATTACAGTGATTTTTTTTTTCAGTGATTATCCTGGTTAAATATTCATGAGTCTAACAGCCTCAGGGTAGAAGCTGTTCCTCAGTCTAGTGGTTGTACACTTAATGCTCCTCAACCTCCTTCCTGAGGGGAGCGGGGTAAAAAGTGTGTGTGCTGGGTGAGTGGGGTCCGTCATGATGCAGTTGACCCTTTGCCTGCATCTGGAGGTGTAGATGTCTGTGATGGTGGGGAGGCTGACTCCAACAGACTTCACCACTCTCTGCAAAGCTTTTCTTTCTGCAGCTGTGCAGCCTCCATGCCACACGATGTTGGAGGGTAACAGGATGCTCTCCACTGCACACCTGTAGAAGGAGGTGAGGACTGAGCTTCCCAAACCAGCTCACCTCAGCCACCTGAGGAAGAAGAGTTTCTGATGAGCTTTCTTGATCAGGCTGGTGGTGTTGCAGCTCCAGCTGAGGTTATTGTTCATGTGTACACCCAAGTACTTGTAGCTGGAGATTACTTCCACCGCAGAGCCTATGGTCAGGGGGGCATAGGTGTGTTTGTTCCATCTGAAGTCCACAATCATCTCCTTCGTCTCCTTCATATTGATGTGAAGGTTGTTCTTCCTGCACCAGCTCTCCAGGTGTTCCACCTCCAGCCTGTAGCTGGACTCATCATTGTTTGTGATGCATTATCACATGTTCTGAATGTTACCAGATCATTCAAGATCTTTGTTGTGAAAGGTGTTGTGGATATTTTCAGAAACCTGTTAGAAGATTTAAAACTAATAAACGCAAATAGAAACAAGTTTGCAATATTACTGAGAGTCAGACTACTTCATTATTAATCACAGTGGGCTATTTATTTGTAGCTTCCTGGTCCACCTTCACTTTCAACACATCGTATCAACAATCAAGTCAACAAAAACAAAATTCAATCAAAAAGTCAATTTGACACTTAAATACCTAATTCAAATTAAAATCCATATCGTCTGCCACTTTTCATGTCAAAGATCATGTACTGTGTTGAAAAATAACAAAATTACGGCTTTATTAGTCAAGTTTTGAAAAAATGAGATAAACTTTATGCACAATCTCTCAATATTAAACAATACGCTAGTGTTCAGAGGACATGCTGAGGATGACGCTCAGCTACTACTGTACCAAATTAAAGTAAATATTTGTTATAGCTAATTTGGTCAATTAGCAGTGGTGGACATTTTGCAATCTGGTCAACTCCAAAAGTTAATTAGTTGTTGAGGTACATTCAATGATTGCTTTGAGCTCAGTTCTACTTTGTTCGTCAGTTAACAATATATTTCGCTAACAGATACACAAAGAACAAACGAACAAAACAAGCATGCGTGCACACACTGGCTACATGATCCCCCTACTTCCATGGCAGCGGACAGTAATGAGCCTTTCAGAGGTTTGTGTGCCTCAGCGCTTTACGAGACGATTTAATGGTCTGTAAAAAGTTCAGCACTGTGTTACAACTTTGAATAATTTAGGAAGTTCATCATGAAAACAAATAACGTCATGAATACAGACAACCCCTTTACAGCCTGTGTACAAAGTTAACAGGACTGTAAATGTTTACATCAAGGAGAGCTGAAAGTTGAAACTAAGCACCACCTGCTGATCAACACAACAGCCTTTCGAGGCTGTTAAAAGTCAGACAGAAAAATCTGTGCTCACTGAAACAATATATACTGTATATTTATAGTTGCAGGGTGCATGCTCTGCTTGCTCCACCCATCAAATGGTCTGATCATGTCTACTTTATCACAATGTCAGACAAGCCGAAAAAAGCTGTAATGACTAAGTAGGAGCTAAAACATTACTGTATTTGCTGGCCTTTGTCACACTTTTTTCATAGTTTGGCCAGTCTTTGTAACGAACCCCACTGAACCGGACCAAAATCACCACAGAAAAAAATAGTGGAAATAACACTTTAATGAGATTTTAATGTTA
>JAVCKU010000047.1:10314618-10325723 GCA_032273985.1 Hypsolebias coamazonicus | reverse complement strand
GCCTCTGGCAAAGTGAAATGTATTGTAAAACATTTTGAGCTAAAACATTTCACAATGTAAAGTGAAAGTTGTCAGAGTGAAACTGTTTCCTGGAATATTCTGCAAAAAGATCTGAAGCTCTCGACCTTGACCTCTCTATGTGGCTTCAAACATCTGCTAAGTTCATGGGACAAACCAGTGCAGACATGTTCCTGTTTTTTAGTTTTCTGAATCACTTTACATTGTAGCTGTTTGCGTTTCATTTTTCAATGCAATTGTCTTCTATTTATTTTTCTCAATTTATATGCTTTTTTTTTTTTAGATTGTCTATTGTTGTCATTGTTGTCTACTGTTGTCATCATTCTTTGTTAATATCAGGTCTCTCTTGTAAATGAGTCCCTGAGACGCAGTGGGATTAACCTGTATAAATAAAGGTTGAATTAAAAAAATAAAATAAAAATAAAAAAATGGTTCTGTTTCCAACTTTACCACTTAGTGGACATTAATTTACATTTACCTGCAAATGTAGAATTATATTTCTGTTGTTCTCTGTGAAGTAAAAACCTAAAAACACAAGCCAGAATGTGAATCAATCTGGTTTCAGTTTGTTGCCAACAAGTGAAATCATGTGGTTTCCAGTAAGTCAGAAGACCTGACTTAAGCAAACAAAAATCTGAAAAAACAAAACCAACAAAATAAATCAGTGGTTTTCAGTCACGGATCAGAGAGGCAGGTGGTCAGAGGCGTCTGAGGACGGACAGGAAGTTCTCAGCTCCACCACTGTAACTAGACACTTGGAAACACAGAAACTGTGAGGAATCTTTTCTGCATATTTACAGATTATTTACCAAATCAAATAAATGTCATTGTTTCTGTAGATTATTATGAATATTGTAAACATCAGAGTTTTATCTTTAATCCGTATTTGATGAATCGTGCCATAAACAGTTTGTGAATTGGCCGTGGTCAGAAGCTTTTAATGGTGAAGGATCTCAGTTCTTCCCCGATTGCGACACATATTGATCTTTAGGCCTGGTGCCACCTTCATTTTGTAATCCATCCCCCCACCTCCATTCAATTCACAGATGAAGCAGCAGGCCTTAGTTTGCCTCACTCTGCAGCTCACATTTGAGGTAAAAACCTGACAAATGTGGATCCTTGCTCATTTATTAATGTTTTATTTGATTTGAAATTACAAACCTGAGCTCCTTTCATATTAAAAACCAAGTTTTCATATTTTCTTTCTTTTTTATTATTTCAGCTTTTTTCATGCACAAACATCCAGATGTTACGAGGTTCTTCAGTGGACCTGCCCTGTTTCTTTCCATTGACGTATGTCCTGGATGCAAATATCACCTGGACATTCAATGGTAATATACAAATGTATATGAATATATTATATTTTTTAATTCAAATTTCACAGTTGCATATAATTAAAGGCCTAGCATTATGTGCAAGAACGTCGTGCCAGAGTTTCAAACTAAACTGATCTTATGCTGAGAAGTGGCTGTGGTACAATCCTTAAAATAACATTTTGTGAGATATCTTGCAACAGTGCGTGTTGTGAATGACTGTCAGCTACTGCCACATGAAATTATAGCTCAATATGTGAAAACTGATCGAGTTTCAGCCATTTTTGTGTTGGTTAAACTCGTCTCGTTTGGCTCATTTCAAATTGTTGATTTGAAGGTTAATCAATTGTAAAACATGAACATGTAATTATTAGTTTTTGAAGGTTTCAATAAAACCCGTCCAGTTACAAAGTTTTGGGAAATCAAAGATTTATTCATTTATTTCATTTATTTATTTCAGTGCAGCCAATAAATACCTGTATGTTTTTTTTTTCAGACAAAGACTAAAAATTATTCTACTTTTTAAAAATTTGGTGATAATTTTTTCAAATGCTCTCCTAACCTCACAGTAACTTTACTACACTCTTGTGTTCCCGTAGAAAGAAGCCATGTTAAAATTATTTTAATGCAACTTTTAATCCCATACACATGTCGTAAAATGATTTTTATTTATTTATTTATTTATTTATTCATTTCAAGTTTAAAAGAATACAAAAAAAAATACTATTTACAACACCACATAGATAAAAGAAACCAAATAGTACATGAAATGAAAGGAAGCAGATATAAAGCTTATTATATCTGCCCCTTCTTTAACAAAATTAATTCAAGCAATTAATTCAAACATTAGTAATCAATAAAGAACATTACAATACAATACAATAAAGAACATTACACAGTAAATAACATAACAAGCTACCAAAGTCTTGTCTTCAGATTGCTTTCGCCAGACGAGTTTGGACTCCTGCTGTCTCGCAGACACTTTGAAGTGCAGCAGCCTCGACCAAACAGAACCACTTTGTGTTCTGATTCATCAGCCTCAGAGCCACAGCTCAGGGAGAGGCTGGGCTCTGATTTGCAAACTGAAAATATGTTTGCACTTGAAATATTACACTTTTTTTTTAAACACTAAAACTGAATACTTGCATAGAAATCTTAAGTTGTTGAAATGTTTTAGTGTAACTCTGTTGCCATGCAACAACAACTTGCAGGTACATTAGTGCACGCCACTGTGAGAGGCGATCCATTAAGTGTTTCTGGCTGCTTTATCCAGATTCATGGCCATGAAGAAATTTAAAACTTTGACTTTTTCTTTAAAGGCACGTATTCAAGCGGCTGAAGTTTCTGGGCAATAAGACATTGTCTCACGTGTCAACGCTGCTCTTTCTGACCATTTGGCACGGCCTTCACTCTGGGTACATCTTGTGCTTCTCTATGGAGTTCTTCATCATCACAGTGGAGAGACAGGTATGCTTTAGGTGCAAAACAACGTCAAGGTCGATAACAGTTAAATATGTGAAGCTGAAACCTTCAGTGTTTGTTTTTGTTTGCGTCATAAAAACTGCTGATGAACTTAAAGTGGGAAGCTTTGATTAAACGCACCTCCCTGCTGATCTTATTTGTAATTAAATGGTGGTTGCATATAATAAAAACATAAAACTTCCTCAAAGAATGCATGTCACATTTCTCCTTTCATTCCAGAGTTTTAGACCTAAGACCGTCTTATGATGACATGGGACAAAGTTATAAATGTTTTGGTTAAACTTTAATAATAGATGAGATGTAGTATAACAAGACGTTTTAATTCATTATTTGTAATATTGACATAAATATATAATTTTTTTTTTGTGTTGGCAAATGCTGCTTAGCTGTGGTGGACGTCTTAAATTGAATTGATCCCATAACATAACCAGTGGTCAAATTATGATTATTTTCTATACATTTTGTTTAAATCTGTCCAATGTTTCATGACATATTCTGCTAACAGATGGAACAGAAGTGACTCCAAATAGTTATTGGCCATATTTTACCCAAAGCTCTGTTAGAGCTCAGAGTATGTGTTGGTTCTGCTGTGTTTTACCACCGTTTACTATTTGTATTCTGTGCATGTGTTTGTGTGGCAGATCCAGGCTCTGGTGCAGGACAGTCCTTTGCTGACAAGACTGGCCAACAGCCAGCTCTACCCCCTCATTTATGTAGTTCAGCAGTTTATCCACTGGCTCTTCATGGGCTATCCTCTTGTGCCATTCTGCCTCTTCACCTATGACAAATGGCTCAAGGTAAACACAAATCTCCTGAAACCACACCAGTCTAAAGATCTGTTCTTTTTTTTTTTTGTCACTTTTATTATTCAGCCAGCTTTGGGAACTGTAAAGGGTGACAGTAATTTAAAATCAGAAGTGCTCTGTAAATAAGAAGTTAGAGGGCTCAGCTTGGAAGGAGCGCGTTTGTGAAAGAGGAGTCCTGAGTTTTATGACACGGGATCTCATTTTTATTATGTGCATGATTTTTCACTTAACAGATAAAGCAATGCCCACACATTCTTAATTACTTTTGTACTGTTGCTCTTTTTAATATAAAAATATTTAGTTCCCTCGTCAACCACTAAAAGCAAAGTTCTGATGCTCGAAGTAATTTTTTTTAAGCGTTATAGTGTTGCCAGAAACCAGCCCTCGGGTTTTCTGTGCAATCAGAGGCTTTTACATTAAAGTATTGTAAGTAATCTGCTTACAACAATTAGATCAGGCCACATTCGGCTTTCCTCTGTGGCGTTGCAGTGTTTCGCAGCAATAATTAAGCTAAGATAAACTGTATTTGCCAGAGGATCCTGTATTATTTTTTTATGTCAGAGCCCCCGCTGTGCCAAGAGACTCATCCGTTGGAAAGAATAATGCTGCTGCTCCATGGAGCTCTTTCTGCTTTTTCTTCTGGAAGGCCTTAACTGCAATATATAGCAAAGAACACTTTAATACTAAAAGTAGGTTTTGATTAGGAGACGTAAAGGAAAAGGGAATTAGGAGTTTATATGTTTAAGACTGATAAACCAATACACAGGGATGGATTTTGTCTCTTGTTTTTCAGGTGTATTCTTCCGTCTATTTCTGTGGTCACGTGTTCTTCCTGGTGGCATATTTAATCGTGCCATTCCTCCGTAAGGCTCTGGTACCCAAGAAAGACCGGAGCGAGAAAAAGCAGGACTAAAGCCCCGGTTCTGAAACCTGGCATGGTATGTAGGCACACCCCATCCTCGTGCTGCTGACGTCAACCCAGAGACGAACGACCGCTTCAGAAGTCTGTTTCCTTTCAGGTCCGTCTGAGATTGAATATCTTCTGAAGGGAACTGTGACGTTCAAGGAACAGTGCAAACACTGTTTTCAGGCCTTTAGTAATATATAAATATATGAATATATGTTCATGTAAAGAAAAAATATATATATTTTTGTGTTTTTAAGTGGGAGGGGTGGTTTTTATAAACATTCAAAGAAATGTTTACAGGAGATTACCGTTGTGCCACACGGGTTAATTGTGAGCCAATTTGGGACAAGGTTGTTTTTTTTTTTTTCTTGATCATTATCGATTCTTCCCTTTTTTTTCAAACATGGAGGACACAAGGGACTCGTGCAACCTGAGAGACGTACATGCTGTCGACACAAGATTGCACTTATGAGTCACAGGTTCCGAGTCTGTTTTTGGATCCAGTGTGTTTTGTTGTTTCATTGTTCTGGTCCCACGTCTGACACCCACATTTAGCAGCAACACTAAGCCTGTACAAGAGGTTTAAGCGCAGTGCCAGCATATAAGACAGGTCCTGATGTCATGATACGACATCCACCCTTTTTATTTTCCCGCAGAACAGTTCAAAAGATTTAAAGTCAGGGTCTTGTTTTCTTTGTAAACGGCTGCTAGTGGTTATACAAGCACTGTAAATCACACACTGTACACAAACACCCAACTCAAAATGGCCTTGAATTAATGAATGTTTTTACTGTTCATTTCTTCTGAATTTGATTTGTCATTTGTAATAAAAGACTTGATTTTTATAAAGTTTTAACAGTTTTTTGAACAAGAACGTTTTGTAATTTTTGAACAAGATTTAACAAAACAACTTTGCATTGTTCTCCCGTCTTTCCTAATTGATTTTTTTTTTTGCTTGCTTGTTTGCTCTTGCCACATCCTCCTCCGTCTGTGCCACTCCGTTGTCCGTCTGCCTCAGTTCAAGTCTGACTTTTCACTCCGAAATGCACAAATCTGAACGCGAACCGCACTTATTTATTGTATCTCTTGGATCTCTGTTTTAGAGGCCGCAGGCTGATTCCTAGACTTGAAAATTTGTCTCATTTGGAAGAAAAACTGGTTTGATCTAATTTTTAACAATGTGTTGGCATCATATCCCTTGATGTGAATGCCTGTACGATGTATATATTTTTTAAATTATGCCTCTTCTTTTGGAAACTTCAGCTCGGCCGTCCTTTCACACGCTTGACAAACCTCACTGTAGCAATGGTCCAGATTCCAGTCATATTTATACATGACATGGTGACTATTATTAATTAATGAACTGCTATTTCCAGAGATGACTCTTTTTTTTTTTTCCTAACCCTTTGCAAATGTACAAAAGTGGGAGGCGAGGCTGATTTTCAAATACAGTTTTGTATTGTTCAATAAAATGCTGGATTTCAAACACCTTGTGTTATGTGTGCACAATGTTTTTCCTGTGAGGGGTTGACATGACGTCATCTCGTAGAGAGGACTGAGCAGCAGTGTGAATTATGTGCAAATTAATTTAAAAAGGGGAGGAAAATGAATGTGGAGGAGGGTGCCAGTCAATAAGCAGACCCTGAGCTGACGGGATGAGATGAATTGCTGTGTCGGAGTCTGAAAACAGCCAGAGCAGCAGTCTGCTGCCTCAGAGCTGGTGGGGGCCTGAGAGCGAAGGACGCAGTGTGGGCGGGTTAAGACACGCCGAGAGGGAGGGAACGCCAGCGTAATATTCCCATCGTTTTCCTCTTTTTTTTTTTTTTTTTTAAAACAACAAGGACATCTGTCGGTCTCTTGCACCTCCTTCCTGCTTGTAACGCTTTCGGGCAGTCGGAGTAGAACCTCCCGTCTTCTTCTTCTTCACCTGGAGGTTTGTCAGTTGGTGCTCGGTCCTCCGGGGTTTGCCGAGCCGAGCGGCAGGGGCGTGAGAGGCGGATGCTGCGAGCGTAGAAGCAGGTACCAACAACCCGGAGCATCACCACGCTCAGCACACGGTAATGTCAAACTAAAAATAAATTTAACAAATCTGTATTTCTGCGACATTTTACTCCTCGGGCCCCAGCGGTTCTTATCTTTCCCGGTTTATTTAGCCACGGAGCGCGTGATGTAAGCGCGTGTCGTTACTAGCTTGTGATGAAAATCGGCTAGAAAATTGTCGCATAGCATGTTTGTAGTTCTGAACGTGAGTGTTTTTAGCCTGGACAACCTGCACGGATGGAGCCGCATGCAGTTTTTTTTTTCCTGTTTGACTAAATATGTTGTGTGTGTGTGCTGTCAAAATACAGGGATTGGTGATAGATAAAACCTCGGGCTAATCACGCCACAAACACATTTACACACACATTCATGTGTTGGTACTCCACAGGCTGGGCAAGCATGCCAGTCAAAGCAGCATTAAGGTAAAATGCTTCATGGATTACTGGTCCAGTCAACTCTGCTAATTTTGCAGTCCTCCAGGCGTTACATCCATGACACTTTATTTATCTGGTGCTTTCTTTGCACAAACGCAGCAGTGAACGTAAAACCCTGTCTGTTCTGCCTGATCTGCTTCTGTCTCGTTACAGTACTGTCCACTGCTGATCAGTTGTTGATGCATGAACTGTACCCCCCCTTCTCTGTCTTCACCCCACCCTGTTACCTCCCTTCCTCTCTGTTTCCTTTCCTCCCTCAGATGGACAGAATGAATTTTCTCTCCTTCCTTCTCCTTTGCTTGACTTCGGTTGCCAATGGCAACAAAGGTCAGTTCCTCATCCTTTTTGACTGGTAAATGTGAAGTATTGAGATGATGGTTTACATTGCCATAGTAACACGCGGCCCTCCCTGGGTGTTCAGGTGAATCCGTGGCTGTTTTTGCTCAAGAAATAAACCCGGTGACTTCATTGTTATTCCTGTATCATAAAGCCTGAATTCCTCATGCATAAACAGTGCATTCAAACCTACATACATAAACATTTTCCTGCTCATAACCCTGTGTGCATGTGCCTTTTTCACCTACTGTTTGACTCTGAGAAAACAGACATTTCCCTCTGTCTTTGGCAGATTTATTATAATGATTTTTTTTTTCATGATTATCATGCTGAGAGAATGAAACGAGAACAGAGAAGGGAGAGTGTGTCAGAGGAAGAGGCCAACGCAAGACTTGAAGTAGATTGAAGAAGAGGGAAATGAGAAGAGTAAGTGGAGATGAAGCTGTGACAGGAGAGGACATGCTGGGTTGTGGGGGGGGGGGGGGATGCAGGGTAAGGTGGGAGAGGGAGGAATATGAGGCAACACGAGGGAGAAAAGAAAAGTGTGAGAGGCTGGGCCTTTTGTGTGCATACAGTACGTGTGTGTCAGGTTGAAGGGTCCGGATGAGGAGGGGTGGACTGGGGAGTGACAGAAAGAGGAGCAGTGCCAAGGGGGGCAGGCAGAGAGATGGAGTGAGATGCCTCTCAACTGTAATCCTGAATGTAATCCACAGGCCTGATGCTCAGATTAATGCTACACAGAAGCAAAGAGGGAGGGGGAGGACAGAGGGCACGAGATAAATGACCAAAACAAAAACGCAGAAGACGACTGTGGAAACCCAGGAGGTGGATGAATGTCTGTGATTACCGCTAGGTGTTGAACCTCACTAATTCTCTGTGCCAGCTAAAAATATGTTTGAATTAAAGTGTTACAAACTGCCAGGCATGGATGGATCAGTCAGATTTACATACTCGTCTGACAGATATTCACTTAAGGAATTCACAGTTTTGGCAATATAAGCCTTTAGGTGGAGACATTATCAGGTGTTTAGATAATTACAAAAATGTGGAAATGACTCAGAGTTTTATCAGCTGTTGTTTAAAGGTAAGAATGCTTTCATTGTTGGAGAAAGAACAATTTTTCTCCTTCAAGTAATGATTACTAAAATTTGCCATATATTTTCAAGATGTTTTTATTTATAAACAGGTCAAAAATATAGTCAAGGATTTTGACATCTCATTTAATCTGAGCCCACCCCCACCCCCCACACACAAAATACTTACTGAACAACAAAGATGGTTGAGCTGTAGTTATTTTTAAGCCTTTTTGCATGGTCAGGCAATTAAAAAAATACTGAAGCAGTTTATGTTTTTTTTTCTTAATAATTTTTCAACAATTTACATCCTAAATCAACCATATTGTCATGTTTTTGTATTTAAGAGTCAAAACTGTGCAATTAATAATTTTAATTGCGTATTTATTGTCAGCAACAATAATATCTCAGGAAACAATGAACAGAGTTTGATGTAAGTAAATGCCTAAAAATGATACAAATTGTATTTTTAGTTGATAGAGTATGTTTGAGATGAGTGCTGCAGTAAAATACCACAACACATTGATTTTTTTTTAATCAGTGACATAAACCTCTTTAAATTCAGCAGTGAGGCATAGTAAAAGCTGTGATGCTTTAAGCAAAAAAAAAAAAAAAAAAACCTCAAACCATTCCCAGCTCCGTGTCTGAGCTGAAAGAAGTCTGATCAGATTTAGAACCAGCACCGTTTCGTCTCTGTTGACGCTCTTCTCACACAGAATTAGTTCCACTCAAATTTTCTAGAAAATTCACTGTGATTGCCAAACAAACAAACAACAAACCAAAAAAGTATTGCGCTCCTGTCTGATTTCAAACTCTGCAGCTTCTGGCATTAGGAGACACCAGAGGGAGGGCACGCCGTGCCGCCTTTTGTTTTCCCTCTTTGCTGGAGTGTAAAATCGTCAACCTTCTGGCTCATTAACTTGGCCTTTGATCGCTCAGCACAGAACATTCAGCACAAGGATTGATAATTGTTTTGCAATTAAGGGTTAAACTCAGAATAAACCTAAGGCGTTTGACTTTGCTTTTTTTATTTTTTTTAATCTGCATTATTTGGCTCCCCAGGTTTAGATATGAGCAATACTTTTCTGTTTGTTTCTGTGCAACAGAGGCAAAACAGAGTGGATGTATTATCCTGCTGGTGGATGTGGCTTGAAATGAACAAGGGAAGGTGGTCAGTATGGAGGAAAAGAGAGTTGAATATGATCAAACTGCGGTCACACATGTTTTGCGTATTGTTTCCCCCTTACACACGCTTCCACCATGTCCTCCACCATAATTGGATGTTTAAAAATACAGTAGCTGCTTTGGTTTCCTTCTAATTGCTCCATTTAACCCAAGCCTCTTTGGTGTCCTCTCTGCCATTCAGCCAATAAGCACAAGCCATGGATCGAGACGGAGTACCAGGGGATCGTTATGGAGAACGACAACACCGTCCTGCTCAACCCCCCTCTCTTTGCCTTGGACAAAGATGCCCCACTTCACTATGCTGGTAACTGCAGCAAGCACCATGGAGGGCTATAAAATCAAATGTTTAAAATGATTTGCTCTCAAGTCTTTATTTCTTTTGAATGGCTGCTACAAAGAAATATAAAAATGGGTCAAATCATCTGCGAAGCCAAACTGAAGCTCGTCTCCACAGATGAGACAGAAAATCATCCAACTTTTATTTTGCAGACAGAATGATGCTGCAGCCATGTGACCACTCAGAGGTTTATTCCTGTTTGTTTTGTTTGCTTGAGCTTTTAATAGTGAATAATGCAAACACCTTCTCTCAGCAATAAGACTAGAACTGTTTCCCTAAAGACCACCTAAATATAAAGGCAAATGTATTCAGTCACAGAGTGCACTATTTTTAGACCATCATAGTGTAATTGAACCTCTCTTTGCAGGAGCAATCAGCAGGGCTCTGCCTGTGCAGCCTGATGAAATAAGGTGATCATGTTTGCCCTCAGAGTCCTGGAAATAACCGTGTTCAGTCAAATTACAAAAAAATCAACTTGAATTACATGAAGGTTTCCTGATATATATTGAGCCCATGTCAAGCAAGAAGAGGAAATTACCTGTTTGAGCACAAACCTTTGACTTATGTCAGCCGATAGACATCAGCTGCTTTTCTAAGGTTTTTTTATTTTATTTGAGGCACTTCTGGAATCACGTTTTTCCCCTCATTCAATTTGGATAACAGGCTGTTTGAGATAAAGTGATACATAAAATAAAGTCTAGTTATCAGTATCACAACAACAGCAAAGATGTAACGTTAAGTATTTCTAATGCTTCGTCACATACATTTGTGGCTCATGCTGCTAAAATGAGTTGGAACGAGCACAAAATGAGTCCATAAAGATGCCGTCTAGTGATCCCAGTAATTAAAGTAGCATGTAGTCTTCCTAATCTACCTTTTAAATCAATGCTTTTTAACAGACATGCCTTTTGAAATAATCCTTTCAATTCTAGTCCTTTCAGTTTCTTTCTCCGCCAGCTGCACCAGGAAATCCCTTCGTGTAATGTTTGGTCTTTGTGATACATAGGCATTTCTCCCTGTTTAAATATAAGGTTGGAATTGCCAAATGCATCATTTTATACCAATAAAAATCAAGGTTGTACAACAGCACTCTCGAAAAACATTTGTTGCCAGGCCATGTGAAAGAATGACAGATTTCAATAAACTATGGTAAATATCATTTCGAAGCTTTTGA
>JAVCKU010000047.1:10291482-10303842 GCA_032273985.1 Hypsolebias coamazonicus | reverse complement strand
TTTTTTTTTTTTTTTTTTTTTTTTTTTTGCTCTTCTCTGGTTTTCCTTGCAGAGCTTGAAGAAAAGCAGAAGGAAATATTAAACAATACAATCCCAGAGGGGAAAGACTCAGGTGACCTACATGTTTTTAAAGTTTGGAGCTACTTTGTCATCAGTTATGGAAAATATAAAAGGATTAGGCATAAAATTATGTGTTCATGTTTTAGTGAAGTATGTGGGCGGCTACCATGGCCTGTTGTCGGGGGTGACGGTGCGTCCGGGTAGCGTGGAGCCTCACAGCGTGGTGGAGTGTCTTTATGCCTGCAGGGAGGGGCTCGACTTTGGAGATCTGGAGACCCTGGGGTCTGGAATGAAGGTAGCATCATGTTGCATCAGAAACAGAGTTGTGACTGTTGTTAGGAAGCATCTGAACAAATACAGAACCGTTTCTAACTCTGGTAAATTAAATCTACAAAATACTGTATAGAAAACAAAAACGACTAGAGAAACTGGATTTTCTGCAAAAATGCAAATTGAATGTCTTTATTCAAATTTACTGAAGAAGCTGAAATTGAGTTCTTAAATCTAAAAGAAGCACAACACTAGCTTAAAGGAGGAAAATGAAAATGGTAGCTACAATGAGCAAAACATTAGCTAAATGAGGCAAAACACTACTGGTAACTGAAATAGCAAAACACTAGCTAAATATAACAAAAATATCTAAAAGCTAAAAGTAGCAAAATACTAAGAGGCAAAAGGTTAGTTAAAAACTAAAAGTAGCAAAAGCCTAACTAAAAGTAGCAAAAGGTTAACTTGTTTTTTTTATTTTGGCTGCTCCCTTCTTCAGGGTTGCCACAGCAGGAAAACTGCACAAAAGGTTTGGCAGTTTTTTTTTTTCACACTGGATGCCTTTTCTGGCACAACCATGACACTGGTCACTGTGCTACAGCAGCACACAACAAATAGCTAACTAACATCCATAAGTAACAAAAGGCTAGTTAAAGTAGCAAATTGTTAGATTAAAGAAGCAAAATGTTTAAAAAAAGCACAAAAAGCCTGGCTAAATTTGAAAACAGTTTTGCTAAAAGTAGCACATGGTTAGCAAACACAAACAGCTAAAAGTATCAAAAAAGTAGCTACCGGTAGTGTTATATAAACACTAACAGAGTGTTAGCTAAAAGCTAAATTAGCAAAAGACTAACTAAAAGCTAAAAATAATACAATTTACATAAAAGTTAAAGTAGCAAAAGGCCAAGTAAAAGTTGAAAATAGCTAGAGTTTGTAAAAACAAAAACAGAGCCATTACCGTTATCCTAAATCAGATTTTAAAAACGACAATATAATAAAACATTTTTTATGCACTTTATGGGGAAAGTATTTGTAAATAACGTTCTGATCCATGAATGGCTGGAATATCACAAAGTATGCAGATATCGTTAAAAAAATCCAAAACAGGAAAACTACAGTACAACCGTTGGTTCAGTATTCACATTAAAATGCATGAACATTTGTCTCTTTCACAAATGGTACTGAACATCTTAAAAATCTTTTGTATTTTACAAAATTATTTAGTCATATTTGTTTTTGTCACATCAGAATATTGTGACCTTGTTTACTGAAAATTTGCTTATTCAGAAAAGCATTATCAAAAACTGTGAGGTGTTAAATCGTTATAGAGTATTGATTTAAGTCAATATAATCTCTCAGGTCCACGTGAACCCAAGCCAGTCTGTGTTGGTGCTGGAGGGAGACGACATCGAGAGCTTCAATCGGGCCGTGCAGCAGGTCACTTACAGAAACTCGCTGCGCTTCGCCACTCCAGGAGTCCGTCCTCTCAAGCTTAGCACCTCTCTGAGGTACAAAAACACAAAATCTATTTTGTGTGTGGGAAAGTTTGAAATAAAGATTAATTTCACAACAAAACATTCTGAATGTGGAGCAAGTTCCCCTGCAAACTGGACTTTATCTTTGACAAAAATAAATAAAACAACTGTTCAAACATTATTTCAGAAAACTGGATAAAAATTATGCGTCAAATATAAACAGTCACACCAGAAAGATTCTGATATCGCAAACATTACATTCAACACGTCCTAACAAGAGTCTGAGACTGAACTTTGCTCTGGCATTCAGATGAAGAGCCACTCTGCTTCTGCTGCTCACTCCTTCAACACTGAACCCGTCACACGTGGACCTCGGTTCAGCTCAGATAACGGCCGGTGTGCCAAGAAAATATGTCAAAGCACAAGATAAGACGACATATCTTATCTCCTTGCTCATTCACCCATCAAGTAACGTTTTTTTTGACAGCATGAACTACAGGTGCCAGGTTATTTTCATTCATAGAAAATTAAAGTTATTTCTGCTTGTAGTTTAAGTAAAAATTCAGTAGATGTTTTTGTCTTTATTCTTTTAAAGCAGGTTGCTCTGAAGGTGACATTAACTGTCTCTTTTTTAAGATTGCAGGGATTAAAAATAAACTGTTTTTACATCACACAAACTCAATGCTTAACAAGTGAGAACTAACTCTGGCTTTAGCAGTCACTTTTGACCAATTGAACATTAACATACCCAGGAAATAACAGTCTATTTTGTATATTTAGCGGTTTACTGTGTATCTGCATTTACTCATGCTTTATTTACATGTTTATATTCTAGGATTAGGACGATTATAAGGCCTTGAGCGAAACTGAAGGACTCTTTTTTTTTTTTTCACTGACACTTTTAAGATCTCAGGAATTCAAGGGCATGGACAGATTTTTTTTTCTCCTACACAGAAAGATTTTTTTCCGCTTGACTTTGGCGTGTTTATTGCGTTTGTGAAGATTAGACTGATTTGAGCCCAGGAGTTACCCAGATGGCTGAACAGCAGGCCCTTCTGGAGAGGCCGATAAAAGCAGCTGCTCACTCCGATAGTGGAAATTTAACACACACACACTTAATCAGCTTAATGCCCTTTCACACATGATGGCAAATTTGAGTTCAAATGAGTGAATATGTGCTAACACTTTTCTATCAATCTGATTTTTCTCTCTTCTGGCAGGAAAATTACATTTGGTAACAGCAGAGTTGTAGTTTTCCAGTTGTCATTAGGAGTGTCACAACAGATTAGCTTTGACACGGTCGTGGTGGAATCAGGGTACGTGACTGAAAAAACAGGAACATGATTTTTTTCTTGTTGCAGTGTGTCTGAGCTTGAAAACTGCTTCACTGCTGCAGTGTTGCTTTGAGTCCATCCTGTCAGCAGCACGATGATGTGTAACCTGTAAAAATTTTTACCAGTAATGTTAAACAGTGCCAATTTTACATGTCAGGAATAGTTTAAAGATGTTTTAAATCACTGAGACGTGTTTGAAGAAGAGTGAGCTGTCAGAGGAAAAAAAAAATCTGGTAAACTGCCTGAAGTCATTCTCAGCATCAGTTTGATCTCACCCTCACGGGCCTCCGGGCATTTAAAAAAATAAACCCACAGAAACATCCTCATATTTAGTCTGTATGCCTCTCAGTTGCTAAGCCAAAATGAACAACTTTAGATCTTATATACAAGCTTTGGCTGAGAGAACCGAAAAACTCAAGAAACCATGGCATCTTCTGAAGACTTTTGAAGAGATTTGAAAGCAAATAAGTTTAGTTTGACTGCATAAATTTACATATATTTTAAATAATGTCAATCTAGAGAATGCTTAACAAAATCCCCCTTTGTGGCAGTAATGTCTGTAAGCCTTAATTTTATGTAAATTATTTTAATTAATTGCAGAGTTTATCCTCAAATTGTAAATATTCAAAGTTTTGTGATGCTTTAAGGCATCTGCTTAAATTTTAAGGATACATTGTTTCTAAAATGGTGGATGTTGCTTTATCATACACAAAATATTATTTTTCTGACTTGAATTTCTTTAATTTTCTGTCAGATGTTTCAATGAGGAGAGCTGCCTGTCCCTCAAGCAGCTGGAAGGATATCTGGTGGTTCTCCAACCCGACGCCCCTCAGATCTCTCTGTCTGGGGTCGGTCCACATCTGGCCCGTCCAGCTCCTGAATTCGAAGGTCCCCGTGGCGTTCCCCTGTTCCCAGAGCTCCGGATCGTCTGTTCGCTGTCACATGCTGTCAACACAGCTGCGCAGGGCATGGAGGGTGGAGGTGAGTCATCCCTCCAAGAACCTAATATTAGGTTTCACTAACTTGAGCTTGAGTGTTTTACTTTTTTTTATTCCAGAGTTTTTAGTAAAAAAAAGAGGTTTTGCTGTTTTTACTTTGCTTCTTAGCTCTGATGTCTGACGCGGTGGCTCACACACTGGATGGTTGCGAGGTGCAGCCACTGGGGGAGGAGTTAAACCCAGAGAGGGAGGAGCTTCTTGTGGACATGGATGTTGTGCGAGAGCGAGGACTGGAAATCATCAACACGACTGCTTACATTGCCATTACAGGTATGGCTGAACTGTTAAGATTTTTTTATTTTTTATTTTTTTTACAAAAGTTTATTGGGAGAGAAAAAAAAAGAATTAGTCAAATATAAAACATTTAGGATCATCTAAATTTGGTACCACTTTACAATAAGGCTCCCCTTATAGATGACTAATAAATAGTTTATAGATACGTTATTAATTCCTCTATAAACACCTTATAAATAATTTATAATTGTTGATTGTGCATTAATTAAGGGTGACAGAGAGACAAAACTGACCAGTTTCTTGCCAAATAGTGAGCCAAATCTGTTCACCTATATATTTAATCTAGAGTTGTTATATTAAATATTTCAGACTAAGTTACTACCTTGTAAACATAATAAGCATTTGTAAACCAATTTTTTTTAGCATATAATATTGTACTTTATCATCACTGCATTATACGTATCTACAACTAATATTATATCCCAAAAAAATTGGTTTACAAATGCATAATTTGCTTACAAGGGAGTAACTGAGTCTGAAATATTCAACAACTCCAGATGAAATGTATAGGTGAACAGATTTGGCTACTATTTGGCAAGAAATTGATCAGTTGTGTATCTCTGTCACCCTTAATTAATGCATAATCAACAATTGTTAATGATTTATAAAGTGCTTAGGAATTAATAACGTATCTATAAACTATTTATTAGCCATCTTTAAGGGAGCCTTATTGTAAAGTGGTACCCTAACTTTGATATCCTCTTGTTTTAAACTGCCTAAATATGGTTTCTCATGTATTAATTAGTGCATAGAAATACAATACTACAGCTTTAACTTTCTCTTCCAGTCCAAAAAAATTATTAAAAATATAGTCCCAGTTCAAATCTACAGCTGAACTTCACTGGCCTGATAAATTAATACTGCAGACACAGACCCTTTTTCTCTGCTGCTTTTGTCTTGCTATTATCTCCTTGTCTTATTTTTTGCTCTGCTCTTTTTTTATATTTTCTTTGTTTTATGTCTCCTCCAGGTGCTGAATCTATCTCTGTTTATGAGGACGTCCTTCGCTCAGTCCGATACCGCCTAGCCAAAGGCTCTGCTCGCTTTGAGAGGCGGTTCCGCCTGTCCTGCTCTGAGATGAACGGCAGATACACGAGCAACGAGTTGACTCTGGAGGTAAAGACATCCTCTCGCAGACAGCACCTCGGAACATCCTTCAGACATCAGCCTCGACCTTTTGAGAAACTGTATAAAAGCTGAAGTGTAGACTCATGATGATGTAGCTGTGATGCATTTGCTATGACTAACTGTTTTTATTCCTCGTAGGTGAACTTCCTCCACTCTTTGGACAGTCTGTACCACCCGTCCCACCTGCTGGCCTCACAGCAGCAGTTCCTCCATCCATCCCGCCATGCTGGAGAGTTGAGCGGACACACTTTGCCCAATCCACACCGCAACTCAGGTGACTTTCATCTCATGTAAAATCTTTTACAAAGTCTTCACTTTTAGAAGACCAATATATTAGCATTAAAAACATTTTTTTACAGATCTGAAGACTTGCTTTAGATTAAATAGAAATCAGCACCAACATACAAAAATGCACAGCTCTCTATGTATTTTTGTTTAAATAGGTTCAAATAATTATATGAGAAACAGTTTAAAAAAAATTGGCTGTAACAACCAACAAACATAAATCAATAGAATATATCTGTACATAAAAAAGCTTTGGCAGATCTTGTTACTATTTTTAAATAAGTAAAGATCAGAAAACAGACAAGCCAGTGATACTTTGAACCAGTTTTATTGTCAGTTTGATGTTAAACCAGTTCTGCATAAGGCAGTTTAAATATGGTAGCGAGTGGATTACAGAGACTGGCTGTGGCCGAGCAGGTTGTCTGAGCAGGATACCAAACACTGAAAGCTAACCTGACGTGTATTAAAGTCTCAGAGGTTGAGTTTGTCAGAGAGTTTGAATTAGACAGGTCGGCTGGCAGGTTCGTCGGTGAGAGGCTGAGCATCGCTGATTGAAACTGACAGCTTGTTCTGCACCCAAACACTGGAGACCTGACACATTTACAGAAAACGGAAGAATCCCAGGATGGGAGAGAAACACACAGAAAAATCATATTAAACAGGAGTGGCCTGCTGTGCTTAGTGTTGAGAAGTTGAACTGACAATGTGGAGAGGGGATGAGCAAGAAACGAGGAACGCTGTAGGAGTTAATTTGTCTGATTTGTTGCTAAATGTAGCAATAGTCAGCACACACACACACAAACACACACACAGAACAGTCAGTACCGATAAATTATGAGAACCAGGAAGACAAATAATGACACTACAGGAAAATGGGAAAACTGTCAACATGACAAATCTCCCTTGCAAGAATTCAGTTTTACTTCATTTGCTTTTTTAAATTTATTTATTTATATTACACTTTATATTTCATTCCTCCTCAGAACCACAGCAAACATGTTTATGTACTTTCAGTTCACTAAAGCTTTCTGATGTCTGGCAAATATTAAAATTTTGATTTTGTTTTCTGAAGATCAGTTTGAAAATTTGTGATTTTCCTCACATCTTCATCTAACTCATTAAGATCTTTGGCACTATAGGGCTTCAAGAAATTAGAAAAACTTTTCTGTGATATTATTCTTTTAAATTACAATGACAAAATCAGTTGTGATTAACATATTTTCCTCACCCCCTCACTTTACTGTCTATCGTCACTACCAGCTAAACCAGGGGTGGGTAACAAAACCCGTGAGGATTTGTGATCAACATGCAGACCATGAGTTTATGATTTTTTTTTTTTTTTGATTTTTGGAGGAACATTCAATAAACCTAAATCAAATTACAGACTTAAAAAGCTTGATGAAGGAATGCTACTTTTTATACAGAATTTATATTACTAAATGATTGAGTTTGTATTCTAAATGACTCAGCTACTACCACGTCAAATTTTAGCTCAATACTGTATCTGTAAAACCCACTGAGTTATAGCCATTTTTGTGTGGGCTAATATTGATTAGCTGCTTTGGCCATCTTGAATTGGATTCTAGTTCATGTTCAAGAATCTTTTATCCCCAAGGAGCAATTTGTTTCACAGTCAGTAGGTTCATAAAACATTCATACAAGACAAGACATTGAAACATTCAAATAACAATATAGAAATAATCATCGTTTGTTGAGATGTCTAATCGCTGCAGGAATGAATGAGTTTTTTAGTCTGTTCATCGTACATCTGGGCAGCAGATACCTGTGTCCAGACAGAAGCAACCTGAACTCACTATGGAGTGGGTGATCAGGATCTGCCAGAATCAGCCTGGCTTGTTCACTGACCTCACCTTATGTAGGTCAGGGAGGTTCTGTAGGGCTATGCCAGCAGTTTTGCTGCACATCCTGACAATCCCCAAGAGTTTGTTCCTGTTTTGCATGTCAAAAGTCCAAACCTGCAGATGAAGGTACAAGTTAAAAGAGACTCAGTAAAACATGGATAAAACATTCTCATAAAAGTTGAATCAACACTAAACCCACAGAGCTCCAGGTAAAAAATACATTCTCTGGTGGGCCTTTTTTATAAAGTGAGTCTACATGTGCATTGCAAGTCAGTTTGTCATTGAGAACAGTTCCCAGATATTTATGTTGATGCACCACCTCAACAGCTTCACCGTTAATGACCACAGGAGCTGCAACTGAAGAATATTCACTAAAATCGATGACCATCTCATTTGTCTTAGAAACATTTAACTTTAAAAAGGAAGACTCACACCATTCAGTGAAGTCCCCGATCACAGGCCCAAGGTCTGGGTCGTCACTGCTGAGAAGGGACAGGATGACAGAGTCGCCAGCAGACTTTAAAATATGACGCTGTGGGAACTGGCTGCAACAGTCGTTTGTATATAAAATAAATAAAAGGGGTGAAAGAACGCAAACGCAACCTTGAGGGGAACCGGTGAAGGACAAAAGGGCATCAGACCCTCACCCACTGAGACAGAACAGTTAAAAAGTCCACAAGCCAACATATGAGGCCAGAGCCGAGACCAAAAAAACACTGTAATTTATCTGTTAAAATGTGGGACTGAATACAATTTAAAGCAGTGAAACGTCAATAAAAAGCATTCTTACAAAGGTTTTTGTACCTTCAGTGTGTCCTAAAATCATATTTAAAAGAGTTCCTGTTGCATCCTCCACTCCTCTACATGAACGATAAGCAAACTGAAGAGGGTCCAAATGATCTTCAGCTTTTGGCAAGAGGATGTCCTGAACCAGTTTTTCAAATTCCTTCATTACTAATGAAGTGAATTTGGATTGACTCCAAAAATCAATAAGATGTACATGCACATCTAATAACTACTTCCTGAATGTTTCAATAAAATCCATCCAGTGGCTTATGAGATATTTTGCTAACAGCACACAAATCCATAAAAATAGGCAAAACCATTATTTTCCGTCTTTACCTTTTTGATGCTGGGTGAGAGATTAAATTTTCCACCACAAATTAAACTATACTGTCGCACTCGTATTCATGAAATTAAATTGTTAAAAGTACGTTTTAAACCAATAAAACCATAGAAAACAAAAGCTATAAATAAATAAATAAATAATAATAGCTATAAATGTACAAGTATAGTATAGTATAGTATAGTATAGTATAGTATAGTATAGTATAGTATAGTATAGTATAGTATAGTATAGTATAGTATATATAAAAGTATTTGTTGCATCCTGTTTATAGATTGGAGCTATCAGATTATTTACAACCTTCCTGTTACATGGTCTACATACAGGATGTCTTCACTTATTGGGAATTAAAGACAAGCATCCATAAATCATTTTGGGTATTTATTATTCTGAACTAGACTGACAGAAAAAAAATTCTCCCTCCAGAATTTTTGTCTCAGCCCATTTGTTTCTGCTGAATTTTTAAACCAAAGAGCTTTGCATATTTGAGAACCATTTATCAAAATAAATAAATAAATAAATCATTGGGATTGTAGGCGGCTAATTTAGTTCATGCATTAATGTGTCTAAAATGCAGCAGCGGGACTCGTTCTTTTGTTCATTGTTGTGAAGATATGGTTTCTACCTTTTCATTAGTGTGGTGCACTGATGTGTTTGTACCTGATTTGAAAAGCAATGATTGTGCATCAGGCTTTGGCTCGTTTTGCTCTTTTCATTTGCTTTGATGTTATTGAACAAAGCAGTTTTTATTTAAATCATTGTTTTAAATCTAAATTATACACCTAACACATAATTATTTTTGTTTTGCTGCAGTGGTTCCGGGAGCAGCGACCGTCATTATCATGGTGTGTGTGGGTTTTCTGGTTGTCATGGTGATCTTGGGTGTCTTCCGAATTCGCTCTATCCACCGTCGAGGTGACAGCACCAGGGGCGGGCCCAAGGAGGGAAGCAACCAATGGGACGACTCAGCGCTCACCATCATCGTCAACCCAATGGAGGTAACAGCAGCTGATTTGTTGTAAATAATAAATCTATGTTCGACGTGTAGTTTCATCGGCATGTGCTCCCACAGTCCTACGAGTCTCGAATGGGCATCTCTGCCGATACGGAGGGGGAGGTGGAGGAAGACGAGGAGGTAGCAGAGTCGCCTGATGATGCAAGTGACGACCAGCGAATCATCATCAAGAAGGAGTGCAGGGACGGAAACGCCCGTCGCTACTGAGCCACAGCACATATCTCTGCACGAGTTCTCATGGAAACCACAACTCAGCTCACCAGTCACACACTCCAACACCTTTAATATGCTGACTCCACATGTATAAGGAATGTACGCTTACCAACACAACGCACAACACAATCACTATAACACTCAACGCCATATGTGACCTATAGCCGACAACAGGCTGTTGTTCTCCACCTAAATGTTCAATGGCACAATGTATACAGTTAATGTAATCTAACCGCCTAACTAAATTCCACCAAAATTATATGTGGTGCACTAGATCTAAATCACAACATGGTGAAGTGTCTGTATTAGTGCAATGCTGGTTGAAAGGGACTGTTTTGTTTAAAGTTTAAAAATAAAAATTGTATTCTTCCTTTGTTATTGGAAAAATGTGAAATCTACAAAACTGGAACAAGGCTTTGGGTCAATCCTTAGGCAAAGACACGATCCTTGATCCCACACATGTTTGAAGTTTTTTATTAGACTGACTCAGAAAGTCTGTGCACAAGCTCTTCTCTCCCTCTTTTCACCATCTTCTGAAATATTCTTTAACCACCACAGAGTGAAGACAGTGCAGTGAGACGTCATGGTCACATATAGGTTTTTAACCATTCGCTATAGTGAGATTAGTTTCATCGGATCCTGGGTTTATTCTTTTTGGACCTCCTATCAATGTTGGACACTTGCCAACCTCAGACCTCATACAAGTTCTAGTTCTGTGATACTCCAAGAATACAGAATAACAGCTTGGCGTTTAATCAACATTAAATTTAGGACATCAGCTGGATTTCTGCTTCAAACTGGAGTCTTTGCAGAGTTCCAGCTTGTGCCATAAAATCAACTGACCTCTGACCCCTAACCCCCTTCACATAGTCCACTGCACACAGCTGTGCTGGACGTCACATGCAAACACACTAAAAAACACACAGTTCATTGCGCTACCTGTTTTTTCCAGAATGTCCGCTCAGCTTGGGCAGTTTTGATTGTATTGATTGTAATGAATTTTCTGTACATACAATGATAACTATTAATATTATTGTTATATCTATTATTCCTGCGTTCACTCGTTCTCTTTTCTGCACATTTTCAAGAGGGAGCATATTATGATTTTCTTTATTTTCATTTAAGGAATCACCTTTCCAGCATCAGAAAATAGTACAATAATGATAATATTAATAATAGTAGTAGTGATAAGGACGATCATCTCTGGTTGATGAGTGTCTCTTTATTTGTGTGTAATATTGTTGTAATTTAAGAATTTGTCCATATAAACCACAAAAAAATGGAGGGCACATTGTTGTGATACTTCAAAACGTCTCACTCATTCATACGTCAGAATTCAGGGTCTATTTTTCTTTTTCACGTTATAAGAAAAAACATTTTTTATATTTATTATTGTTGTTGTGTTGTTTTTTTTTTTTAATGTCACCTTTCCACTCCATTTGTCATCTTTTGTTCAATGAATGTACAACCATGTGCTTCTCCTCACCTCTCCCTCCCTCCCCCCACCTCCCCCTCACCTCTCCCCCTGTGTCTCTTGCTGTCTGTCCGTGTAGCCTATTAATGTGCAGTGCTAAGGCTGTCAGTAAATAAAGCCTGTTGTTTCTGAGTGTGACGTTGAGAAGGAATAAACATTGCATTGAATAATACTTATATTATTACTATGTTTGAACATTACCTGTAATTAATGATACAATGCTGAGATGGATTATGCTGACTTATTGTTATTGAGAACTGTCAAAAAACATTACAAAATTCATAATAAAAACACTATATGACGTCTCCACGAGAAGGTTTCCTTATTACTGTGGAGGGTTTTCACTAAAAATACAATTTGATGTTAGAAATAGACTACCGGTACTTGTGAAATGTAAGCTTGACGAAATGCTTCTTATACATATAATTTTTCCCCTAAAATATATATCAGTTTTACTTTCTGAAAAGCAAGCAAACTTTTGGAGCTGTCTGACTCTAAAACACGTTTATTGTCTCTGTTCATCGGAGGTCAGTTAGTGTCCTGAGATTTCATCACTGTTTCTGTAGCGAGCTGATAAATAGCTTCCTCCTTGTGTAATAGGGTTGCATTCCTGTATGCATTTCAGTAGTAATGGTTTTCCAAAGGACTCCCAAATCACATGGCTAAACTTATTTTTTATTTTATTTATTTATTCATTTCAGATTTAAAACAAGAAAAAGAATTACAAATCACATAGATAGAAGAAAGAAAAAATAAAACCTAAAATGAAAGGTAGCAGAAGAAAAAAATCTTATATCTGCCCCTTATAAAACAAACCAATTCAAATAAT
>JAVCKU010000047.1:10271566-10282861 GCA_032273985.1 Hypsolebias coamazonicus | reverse complement strand
GTTTCTACAATTTTTTTGCTTTGTTTTGTTTTGTTTTTTGAATGTCCAGAGGACCAGACTTAGCTTTTTTAGACAACTGGTGAGAACCGTATAGCCTGTTTATCATCTTTGATTACCTGGTTATAAATTAAATATTGAGCAAAAACGTATGCGTTTTAATTTTCTTAAAGCTTTTTTTTTTTATCTTGACAGATTAAATAGTGCAGAAGTACATATCTGTTAGTTTTTATTTCAAACGATGATTTATTTTTATTAAATTTCAGGCTTGGCAATATCTGGGAACCTGTCAGGCAGAGAATGAGCAGGAATTTGCAGCAATCAGCGCCCTCCGCAGGTCAGAAGCAATCATTGCAAAATAAACAATAAAACTTCTTTCTTGAGCCAAAAATGTTCTACATTTTATAACAGCAGGAGACAACGTAGATATTTTTATCTGAGCTAGTTAAGGTGATTTTATTTTCTTTTTTAATAAAAGTATTTGTAACACTTTGACAGATTTCATTATGACATATTGGCTCGTTATATTAAATGCATAATAACTTTCTAATTGAGATTTTTGAGTCTCGACTCACATTTTCCAGTTTCATCCTTTCCTAAATAAACAGTCAAATATTGCTGTTTAAAAAAATTTGCAGTGCCTTATTACGGTAGATGTTTGACAGATCGTCAGAGATTCATTATTTTTGTGACTTTTACCCCTACGCTTCCTTGTCACTTTTTCTCGTTAGGTGTATCGAGCTGAAGAAGGACAACCTGACCGCCCTGATGGCGTTGGCCGTCAGCTTCACTAATGAATCTCTGCACAGGCAGGCCTGTGAGACTTTGCGTGATTGGCTGAAGCACAATCCAAAGTACCGCTCTGTGTTGGAGCAGCACGAGATGGAGCGCCAAAAGGATACTATCAGAGACAAGGAAAAAGAAAAGGAAAGGTTCGGGTCGTTGTTGCCAGAGTGAGTTTGATTCACATATGAGATTTTAGGTTTAAATTAATATTTGGATTGAGTTCATGGCAATACCTTAATGGGTCTTTCTTTGTGCTTTTCTGTTTTTGTTTTTTCCTGAGCAGATCTTTGTTTAATGATGTCCAGAACCTGTTTCTACATGCAGCCAACTGCGACCCCTCGCAGGTAGACCCTCAGCTGCAGTGTGGTCTGGGTGTTCTCTTCAACCTAAGTGGAGAGTATGACAAGGCGGTGGACTGCTTCAGTGCTGCTCTTTCTGTCACTCCTCATGTGAGTGTAAAGGCCAACACTGAAGTTTTACGATTTTCACAATACAGTCAACATGTTTTTAGCTCTTCTCTTGTTATCTCATGGTCCCTGAAGGACTACCTCCTGTGGAATAAACTGGGAGCTACATTGGCCAACGGAAGCCGCTCAGAAGAGGCCGTGGCCGCATACAGGAGAGCTTTGGAGCTGCAGCCAGGTTTCGTCCGCAGTCGCTATAACTTGGGAATTAGCTGTGTTAACTTAGGTGCACACAGGTGAGGGAAAAATGATTTTGAGATTTAAATTTCTTAAGAAAATTTGTTTTGAAAAGGAAATGTAGCACCTTTAAAGGATTTTTGCTCAATTCTAAATCATTTTAGTAAGAAGCGAAACTTAAAGGGAAACAATATGGCAAAAGAGTTCAATAAATAAGAACATATTCAGAGAGGCTTGCTAATGCAGATCATATTATAAAAGTGGTTCTAATCAGTTGCAATATGTGCACATTTAATTCACCTCATAATTTAGTTCTCAAGCTGCAACACAATGTGTTGATAAAAAACAAAACAAATAGTCTTGTGTATGTTTTGAATTCTAGGGTAGTTAAATCACAAGGCAGTTGTTTTGTAGCACTCTTTTTTTTTTGTCATTACAGTTTTCAGATACTGTATGTCTAGTTATCAGTTTGGCTTTAATTGTAGATACTTGTTTTCATTTGCACCTGTTTTCAATATACATTTTAAGTAGATTTGCTCACAAATGAGAAAAAAAATGTGTGCAAGTTTATGTAGGTCCACTGAAGGTGCTCTATTTCATGTAAGCTCCGTCCTTTAAGCCGTGTGGCTTAAAGGGCGGAGTTTACATGAAATAGAATCTGGGGTTACAGTACGTAACCATCATTTTCTCAGTTTGATTACCATACTTGCCTCCATAAACGTTGCACCGCCGTATAATTCGCATCAGTCCAAAAATGTCCAATAAAGTGGAAAAAAAAAAAAACATAAATAAGTTGCTTTGCCTCATAAGTCGCATCTATTATGTGTCACAGCTGACGCGTCGCATTTGTTACGCGTCACCTCTGACAACCTGGAAATTTGGGCTGGTGTTGTGCCAAAAGTTGATTGGCTACCAAATGGTGGCCATGGGAACGTGCACGGGAGGAAGTTAACAAGATTAACACTTAAAAACAATTATTTGCTCAAAATTATAGCAAAGATGTGTCTCAGTTGAACTTTTCCTTAATAAATGCACTTTGACCGTCAAATCAGCTGAATTTCAAGGCCGATTCATGGAAGCGGGAGCGCGCAGAGGGACGACTCACTGTGCATTTCTTCAGAATTTACCAAGATAACCACCTAAAACAATTATGTTTGCTCTAAATTATAGTAAAGGTGTGTCTCAGTTGAACTTTCCTTAATAAATACACTTTAATGGTCAAATCAGCTGCATTTTGTCTGGGCGACGTGGTGAAATGCAGCTGATTTGATGTTTGCTCCGGGAGTTCCGGAGCGAGATGAAGGTGGCTTGATATGGCAAGCCAAGTGTCTCATTAATAGCTGCTTTTACCTATTAATGAGACACTTGGCTTGCCATATTATTCGAGGGCCCTCTAGTGGCTGAAAATGGTAGTGTTCAATATTTTTCATATCAGAATGAATTAAATTTTCAGATCTCAGCCAAAAATTGGGTTATGGGACAAAAAAAAACATAAATTTGTTGCTTCACTGTATAAGTCACAGGCATGCTAATTTATGCAAAAACTGACTTATACAGCAAAAATTACTGTACATAATTTGTTTCCAGAATAAACTGTTTTAATATAAGTGTTTCTAATTTATGTTTAATTATCTTCTATTTTGGTTGTTATTAAAGCATTGGAAATGTTATTGAAGTACCTTTAATCTTTTGTCCTCAGAGAGGCAGTGGAGCACTTCCTCGAAGCTCTCTCTCTCCAGCGACAGGCTGCGGGCGACGGATCGAGAGCTGCAAGAGGGCCCGGAGGCGCAGCGGCCACGGTGATGTCTGACAACATCTGGTCCACTTTACGCATGGCTCTAAGCATGATGGGAGAGAGCTCTTTGTACTCTGCAGCTGACCGGCGAGACTTGGACACGTTGCTGGCTCATTTCAGCCACAGAGAAGTGGATGGAGCTGAATGAGGACCAGCCAGGGGAGAGTTCATCGAGTGTGAATGTTTTCTGCTGGGAGGTAAATGTTTGGGTGACTGACATATGTCAAGAACTGGAACTTGGTGCAGCTAACGGTTTGTAAGAAATGATATAGGAAGACACTTATCGGATCATGTGACATGTTATCTTCATCATGTTTGAATCAGTCTTGCCAAGTAATGCAGTATTAGTCTCCACCCGGAGAAAAGCGACCAGCAGTAGTTCAGTCACTCTGCTGTATGAAAAAGTGGCAGCTCTCACGTTTTCCTCTTTTCTGGTCTAGAGAACGGATTGACTCACTTTGACTGAATCGACGCTTGTTCTCAAAGAAGAAAGCGAACGAGACAAAGCATGTGCATCCTTGGTTATCAGCAGTCAGTAAAGTTTTTACTTTAACACACTCTGTACTCTCCCTGGTCTCATTAGGCGTCATATATATTTTAGTTAATTAAAGGTACAGTCTTTTATGATAAAAGGCGTGCTGCTTCTCACCCAGAAGTGCTCATGAAGAAAAGCGTTATGCAGTTCTAGAGTAACCGCAAATCAAAAGTGCTGCAGCTCTGATTTAATCTGTCAGGATAGTGAACTGATGACCAGCAGACTGTTACTGTTATGATGTGTGTGTGCGCATCCGCGAGTGTGTGTTGGTAGTGTGTGTTGATTGATAAAATAACAGTATGATTAAGAATGATTTCCTGGGCGTCGCTCCCTTCTATTTTTTTTTTTATTATTATTGTTAAACGTTTGCTTCATTGCAAAATAAAGTCCATGCCAATCTGCATATTGTAACATAATTGATGCACTACAGTTGTTTTCAGGCTACTTATCACCTGACTGCAATGTTTAAAATACCATAAGACTCAGCAATAAAGCTTTGATTCCAAACATCTGCTAGACTATGTTTTTATTTTTTCATTTGTCAACAAAATTACTTGGTTACCGTAATTTATATGACATACGTTTGTTTACAAAGAAGAAAGTTCACATTTGGGAATAGTACCATGGATGTTTACTGATGAGAAATGGAGTTGAGGTGGTGGTAAAGGAGTTCGAAGTGAAAAGGGTGACGTGATGCGACTAAAGTTAACAAGTTGAAAGTTTGATGTTGAATGTCAGTGGTTATGCTACACAGGTTAGATGTGGATGAGAACAGGGAACAGATGTAAGCGAACTTGGGAGAAGTGATGGTATGCACTCAAATGAAGATGAATGAAAGTCAGCTGTAGCAAGAGTACAGGTGTGTGGATGACAGGTGGAATGGTGAGGCTACAAAAAGCACAGGTCACAGAGGTGCAGGATTTTTTATTATTCAACCTTCATTCGTACAGGTTAGTCTCATTTAGCCACAATGACTCATTTACAAAAGACCTATATGTGCTTAGGGAACAACCCAAAGGAAAATATAAGTAATTTGTTTTGAAAATTTCTCTGATTAAAAAAAGGTCACAATTTAAATTGCAAGATGTGAAATATAACGTTTTATTGTCCTTGAATAAACCTGGCTGTACTTCGGTATTTTGTTTTTAAAATAAGAAAACATTTAATGAAAAAAAAAGAAACGAAACCCGAAAGCTTATTGATATAATTGGGTAACAAAAGCATATAAAAATATTTAAATAATAATAAAATTACATTTTTAAAAATCGTCATTTTTGTTTTTACAAATGAATGGTTTTTACAAATCCATTTCAAACCGTATAAAACGCACGCAGGGTGTGGCTCTCGTTACCAACTAAACATTTCTCCTTTTATTTTGAAATGTTAAACACCGCGTGCATCTTCTAACGTTCAAATTCTTGAGTGATGCCCCGCCCAGTTCCAGAACGCATTGCTGTTAGCCAATCAGAACCGAGTAGGTGCATCGAAAGTTCGAGCCTATTGGTTTATTTAAAACAACAAGCACGCAGCGCCGCCATTTAAATCTGTTAAAAGTCAGTAGTATATGCTTCCAGTTTGTCACAAGTTAATGAAACTTTCAGGGGCTAAAGAAGCGCAGCTGGTTGTGATATATTTTCTTGTTTAAGGTACGTAAACTTACGCTTTAAAAGCTTTGACTGGATCATATTGTCTGCGAAAACTCAGTTGTCATTTCCCAAAAATTTAAATTATCAAAACAAAAAAGTACTTACTTTACTTGCCTTCTTGTTAATTAGTAGCTAATCTAATTATCAGTAATGCTAAGATACATTAGCTTTTTGTGAAAATGCAACTAAAACGTTAAATTTGGTCGAAATATATAATTGAAGTTGTTAGTTGATGTATAATGTTGGATTTCTATGGACCATTTTACTTTTTTAATTTACATTTGTGCTTTATTTAAACAAATGAAACACACATTTATCTTGAACAGTGTGCTATTTTAAAGTTGAGCTGTGCTGGTAAACAACCTAGTTTTTATTTCTGTGTTTGGAAATGTCTGGCAGAGGTGTAATTTCTTAGCAAAATAATAAGTTACATTATTGTCGTTGTCTAGGTACACATGTTATGACTTTATGCTATAGGTCCAATAAAGTTAAAAACCAGGTTCTCTTCAAAATGTACTCTTTTTCATGTTTTTAACTTGTTTTTCATTTATTATTTTTTCTGTTGAATGGAAGGGGACACTTCTTATGCATTATGGGATCAAGTGAGAGCAAGATGGTGATGACCACTTCAACAAAAGCAGAACCAGTCCTCAAAAAAACACACATCAGTCATTTGGTAGATCCACGTTCTCCCACAAATGGGATTGATAGAACACCCATTCAGGTATTTATATATATTTTTTCCTCCCTGACATAAACTTTGAGGGGAACAAAGTGAGCTACAGCAATACCTTGTTTGTTTTAGGTTGATGGGATGGAGTCCAAAACTTTTGCTGAGGTGAAAAATGAGTGTCCTCTTGCTGTGAACGATCCACGCTCACCCACCGGTGGCATTTCCCGAACCCCCATGAGAGAAGTCATGAGATGTAAATACATACAGCATGCATGTGGATTTTAAGTTAGATTTTCTCACTAACAAAACCTAACTTTCTTTTTTGTTCTCTAAGTGACAGTTGGGACGTTTGCTCGTCGTCTGGGCATGCTGTTCCACAATGAGGCTGAAGGCAAAGCCCCTGAAGATCCTCCAAAACGCTTTGAAGACTCTGTGGAAGAAATTATTGGGAATGAAGAACTGGCTTCCACTGTACCCCTTCTTACAACTCAGTTGGCTGACAATTTTGACTCTCTTGCTGAACATGCTGACCTCTTGACCACTCCTGTTCAGTCTCCTCTTCAGATTGGTGGCTCGAGCCCCTTTGTGCTTCTTGAGGAGCCTCAGGTAGAGGTGGAGATAGAAACTGAAGCAGATGTTACTCTGGAAGAGGCTGAAGAAGCAAGAGAGTCCCCTCTGCACAAGAGACTGAGCATGAGTTTGATAACATGCCACGATGGGGCAACTTCATCGCAGATCTTTGCAGAGGTTCATCACGAAAATGCCCATTTCCCAGAACCTGCAGTTGAGGTGGAACCACTCACCAATGGTGTGGATCATTCATATGCCTTTCCTTCTATCACAGTTGAACCAGAGTCCTCAAAGTCCTCCCTTAACAACGATGTGGAGAATTTCTCAGTTTCCCAGGAGGTAGAAAAGCGTCCATCCTCTGAGGAAGCAAAAGAGTCTTCATCAGGGCAGATGGAGGCATGCGCAGGCATCCGCTGCCCCATCTTTGAAGCAAAGAGCCCAAGTCAGCTGGAGTTTAAGCCACAGTGGTTGGGAAAAGGCTTTGGTGCCAATGGGTTGAGAGTTAGAGGAGTGCAAGCAAACAGTGGAAAAGGAGGCCAGTCTCCTCTCGCAGTCCGTGTGGCAGTAAAGAATGCAACCAATGAAAACAAGGGACAGTCTGGAAACCTAAGGCAGAAAGGTTGGCAAAATATACACGTGTGCGTTTTTAATAAAAGGTGTCTCCTAAAAATTTCACTTCAAATTCTTCTTTCTGTGTAGAATCTGAAGGACGTTCTCCTTTACAAATCCTTAACTCTCCCCTGGACCAACGTTCTCAGGTAAAAGATTACTTTCAAATGTAACTGAAATCCATATAAACTTTTTATTTATCTATTAAAATTGCATTTTGACGTTATTTTTCAGATGAAGCTGAAGGTGTCCAACCAAGACAAACTGAGGCTTGGACAGATGGACCGCCGAGTGCTGGCAGTGAGTCTGGATAAGGAGAACCGATGAGCATCTGCAGTAATGTGTTCAGAATCTATCACCCTGAACATTTCCTAAAATGTGCTGTTGTGTGCACAGCTGCTCCAAACCTAACGTGTGTCCATATTGTAAATTACTTTACTGCCAAATGCTGAGGTTTTCTGTCTTGTTTGATCAGTTTGTAACTGCAAAAACTGTACATACTTGACATTTTAATTATACTGAAACATTGATGTTGTGCTTTTTTGTTTTTTGTCCAATTTTTTTTTCTTATTTTTTAAATGTTGAAATCTTTTAAAACTTTATCCCTTTTTTTCTTCTTCAACTTAATAAAAGCTTTACACTTAATGTTCTCTTCAACTTGACTTCTGCCTTTTTTTTTTTTTTAACTCAAGTTGTGCTGCAAAAAAAATGCAACTCACATGAAAACTTGGCATGCACGCAGGATGCCCTTCCTGACTCAGCTACAGACCACCGAGCTACCACAGCCTTCTGTGGAGCAGAGAGCTACCATCTAGGGTACTCTGGAGAGCAGATGGTGGGGGTTAAGAGGCTTGTTCAAGGGACCAGAGTGGGGCAAGTATGGGTGGAGGCAGGTGTGGGTATTTCACTTTTCCCACTCACATTTTGGTGTCAGTCTGCGGAGTCGAACCGACAACCTTCCCATCACAGGCCCACCTCTAACTTCTGCACCATCACTCCTGATAAACACTCCCTATATTTGTTATACACTGTTCATATGAGCCACTTACTGTGAAAAAATCTGGAGTTGAAGGAGTTTTCTCAATGATGGTGGAAAGCCTAAACTTAAGTCCGCATCCTAAAATAATACCAAGACATAATGAGCAGAAACTCATGTTTATTAGATGTGAGTATTTTACTTTGTACAGTGAATCAAGTTTAAGAAAAGATGTATTTCAATTTTTTTTCTTTGCTCTATGTACACAAACTGCTTTAGTGGGAAAATCAAGCAGATATTTAAATGTACTGCTCATACGCACACGATAGCTGTTCCATTATTTGAACGATGGAGTCCTGTGACAATGCTCTTCATCGTTTTGTACGTGTTTGGTGACCCATGAGTGAGCTTTTTATTGTCCCATCTGTCAATTTTAAGCCCATTGCAGTAGTTACTGTGGGATTATGACCTCAAATCCTGACGTCCATCACATACAAAACAAACACATCTGCAAACTAAAACTCAACTAGAAAATAAAAAGCATGAAAGTTTAGGTATCTAAGGAGTCTACAAAAACAAGGAACAAATCATAGTCTGAAATATTAATGTGAATGCGCCAATCATGTATATGATGCAACCTATGATTTTATATAAAAGAGCTGCTGCGTCCCTACACAGACTGTATGCAATTCTGTTTCATCCAGTGTGCTACCATTTCCATTTGGCAACTGTTCTCAATAGGTGACTTATGAATTGCTGCAAATGTGCACATTTTATCCGTTTAAACCACAGATTAGCTATTTAAGATTTTTTTTTCTTGATCGCCACTTCTTTGTTCTAACCCCATAATGTGAGAAGAGAAAACCTTTGCATTACAATCCTCCTCCGACAACAGGCAGGACTTGGCACTGTTAAAACACCCTCTTCTCACTCTATGTGGCTCCGCCTTCCTTCCTCTAAAAATTTATTTTAAAATCTTCACTTTTCGCAAAGCAAACGTTGACTGCTCTTTCTCTGCATCGCTGCCAAGGAACAGCCTCAGTTCCATATCTTGAGGAAGCTGTCCCAGGATCCTGTGCAACATGCCATCCCATCTGCAGATACGCCAATGCAGCTCACTCTATTGTCATGGCCAGCCAGAACACCTGGAAAATGGTGTACATAAAAAATCAATGCCCAAGAACATGTAACGTATAACTTCCACTTTAGCTTACGGATTTCTACTTGTACTCACCCACTCTTTCAGCTTTAAGAGCGTCCCAGATGTTGACGTTGAAGTCATCGTAGCCAGCCAGTATCAGCCGTCCAGACAGAGAAGGGGCCAGGGAGGTCACCCCACACATGACGCTGGAGTCCTGGTAGGTGATGAGCTCCTGGTCGGCTCGCAGGTCAAACAGCTTACAGGTGGTATCATCAGATCCTGTTATCACTGCGTTGCCATTGGGAAAGAACTATGGGTGGGAAACAAAAGACACATGATCACAAAGCAGGATTACTTTAAGGACAGTCAGAGTTCTGTTTCTTCATTCGTACCCCAATAGCGTTGACATCACTCTCATGGCCTGAAAAGGTCTGTCTGCACGTGCCCTCCCTAATGTCCCACAGCTTAGATGTGAAGTCACACGCCCCTGAGATGAAAAAGTTAAAGTCTGGGGAAACAGCCAGGGACATGCAGTCTCCTTGGTGTCCAGCATACACAGTCTTTTGGGTCCCCGTCTCAATGTCCCACAGTATGCTAGAATGACATGAACCACAGACAGTAACTATTCGTGTTTTAAAAGTGGACACGGATGAGCAGCGTGGTCCACCTGCTGTCTTCTTACCAAGTGCAATCGCCTGAGCTGGTGATGATCTCCGTGTCGCTGATGAAACGACAGCAGGACAGGTAACCTAGGCAAACAAAGACAAACATATTCAGACGCCTAAAAAAAGCACAAGTGAAAGAAATAAAATTAAACGATGGGGTCCCACCTGTGTGTGCTGCCAGCTCACGCATCACCTTGACATTCCCATCCTTGCCCTTGAGGTTGTAGATGGAGCACATGTTGTCCAGACCCCCACAGGCCACGAGGTTTCCTGAAGGTGCATAGGCACAAGTCATCACCCACGACGATTTCAGGGGGATGGCATTCACCTGGGTACACACAGAGGACAGGTATACATGTCTTACAGCCATGCCACAATCAAAAGAATTCATGATGAAGTTAGAAAAAACATCTGGAATTTTTTTCCTCACTTAATATGTCCCTGAATTGAAAATTTAAGTTATGCTTAGTAAGCAAAATTGTAAAATACCACATTTGGCTGGTACTAAAACAGCTGAAGTGATTAAACACTCAGTGGCGACATCCATGAAACAACCATTTGGGATTGAGAAGCAGCTTTGAAGTATTTTGGTACAGATTTCATATTTGTTGCGTAAAGTACGCAGAAAAATGTGTTTTGTTTACATTGAGTGCGTACCAGTATTTCAAATTTGCATATTGACCTATCTGGAAATTATCGGAGTAAATTCTATGAAACTGCTTTATTTGGTATAGTTCAGAACGAACCGTCTTTATGTCTGATTTCATGGTTTGCAATGATTATCTTTAAAACTTTTTACTTCATTTAAACAGGGTTCAAATTTCATATTTAAAATGTTAAATTGGTTCAGTTTGAAGGACGAATTCACAAGTTCCACATTTATTAGCATTATTAGGACTCTTATAGGTTGTTTTGACCTTTCTTACCTTGTTGGTTGTGATACTGTCCCACACGATGAGTTTCCCATCTTGTGAGGCGCTGACGCACAATCTGAAGGAGTCATTTGAAATGTGGAGTCAAAGATTAAACATCAATTTAAGAATTATTTAGAACAAAAAAAAATAGCTGTTCCCAAATTTACTAGTTTTATTGCCTTTGTTTTAACATTGCCTATATTTAGTTTAACAAAACATCAAAATGTATCTGACTCGTTAAACATTTGGTAGCCTCTCGTGTTATGATTACTTTGAATCGGTGGCCCAGTGCATGGCATAGATTTTGGCGAGGTGACCCCGTAGAGTTTTCCTGGTCTTCATCTGGA
>JAVCKU010000047.1:10227773-10240501 GCA_032273985.1 Hypsolebias coamazonicus | reverse complement strand
CATCCTTTCAACAAGACAAGACGACATTCAACATGATCAGAGTTCATCCATCCATCATCTTTACCCGCTTTGGGTCATGGGGGTCACTGGTGCCCATGTCCAGCCGTCCCTGAGCGAGAGGCAGGGGACATCCTGGACAGGTCTCCAGTCCATCACAGGGACACATGGAGACAAACAACCATTCACTCAGTATCAGTCAGTACAACATGCATGTTTTTAGTCTGTGGGAGGAAACGGGAGTACCTGGAGAAAACCCAAGCATGCACGGACAGAACATGCAACTCCACCCAGAAAGGCCCCTTGCTGGGATGAATGCATGTGGATGAACTTTATTCCATAAATCTAGTTGTGATTTTTACTTAATATTTTAAATTGGATGAATAAAAGGACAGGCAGACAGAAACAGTAGAAATTAAGCCTCAGACAGCCACTGTGTAAAAACAAAAATATAAATTTCTGAACCGTAACTGACAGAAGCATGCCCGTCACACATCAGTTCTGGTGTCTGCAATGTTTTATACGGTACGTATGGCTGTTAAAAACAGTCACTTCAAGTTCTGAAGGGAACTTCTGATCACAAACAGTGGGATATGATGAGAGTCTGGATGTGCCTACTCTGCAATGTTGCGGGATTTGAGCGAAAACCAAAATTCTTTAGCAGTGAAAGACACACCGGGTGCAGAAAGACAAAAAGTCTAAATGTAGATTTATAGAGTGAAGAGGAAGTGTCAAATTTGTGGGAGTACCGTAATAAGAATCTGTCATGACTTACATGCATTTAAATACCCAGAGTAGTGCAGAGTGACAGAAAAAGACTCAAATATTTGAATTAAAGGTAAGTGATTTTATCCAAAGTGTACAGGAAGTGGGTCTAGAAGGGAATGGGAGTCAGGGAAGTAACTTGTATTTAGAAGTACAGTATACCTTCGGTCAATGTCCTAGATCTGCAACTTTTTTTGTTTGTTTGTTTGTTTGTCTGTCAGGTGGAAGTTCCCAGATGGATGTCAGCTCTTCATAAGAATGGTAAATAGTGAGAAAATGGAAAGTGGCAGGATGGCACTCTGAGACTGACCCAGTAATGTTGTTTCGCAGGCTGGCTGGTGATTTCCAGGATCTGGTTCCACAGAGGGTTTCAGCGTTGCAGGCATTAGGAGACTTGAAGTCCACAAGGTTGTATCACGAGGGTCAGACTAGGAGGCACAAGGACATACAATTCTTTTATCAAAGAACAAGTCTGCAGGGCTGTCGCTAGTTACCAGTAGGTAGCTTCATGTTCCAGCAGAGAGGAACTGACTCCATTGTTCTTACCAGTCGTTTGCCATGATCAGGATCAGCTGTGGTGGAATGGCTCCAACCTGCCACTCGGTGGCTTCAAGGAAATGATTATCCATCCATCCATCCATTCATTATCTTTTAAACGCTTCTTCCTTTTTGGGTCATGGGGGTCGCTGGTGCCCACATCCAGCCATCACTGCGCGAGAGATAGGGGACATCCTGGACAGGTCTCCAGTCCATCACAGGGACACACAGAGACAAATGAGACAAACAACCATTCACTCTTTCACCTAGGAAAAATTTAGAGTTACCAGTCAGCCTAACATGCATGTTTTTGGTCTGTGGGAGGAAACCGGAGTACCCGGAGAAAACCCATGCATGCACGGAGAGAACATGCAAACCCCACCCAGAAAGATCCCCGGCTGGGATTCCATCTGGAAACCTTCTCACTGAGAGGCAACAGCTCCGCTGACTGAGCCACCGTGCCACGTACAAATAATTGTTGATATTTTTGTTTGATTTATAAGACAGACAGTTTATAATTGTCTTGTAAGAATAAATCATAAATCCTAATTAGAACAATGTTGCACCACTTCTGTTTTTCATGATAGCTTGAAATCTTGTTTTTGAATCTTAGACTAAAAGAAACAACAATGCTTTTTTAATTCGATGAGCAGTTCTGCAGCAGTCGACTGTTCTTCTTTGCAGCATGGATTCTTGTCATGTACTTTATTTTTCTGTTTTTCTTTTTTTTTTTAATTTAATTCAGATTGAGATCGCTTGTTGATCTGTTCAGTTTCAAGCCTGTAGAAACCAAACCTCAGTACCGGTTAGTTTGTTTCCCAGTTTTATTTAGATGCAAACAGTTGTTTCACATTGTTATTTACAGAATTTCAACTTAATTTGTATTTCTTTGGTTATCATTTTTATGTTCTGCTCTTTATAAAAGTTCAATTTTCTGTTTCTTTTCATATGTTGGTGTTTCCTCTGATAATATTCCTCAACAAATTTATTAGGTGTCTCAGTTCCTGTCCTTTAGTTTAATGTCAGACACCATTTTGGAAATCTTGTTGAAGAATACTGTCAGCTACCTGAAGAAAATGAGAGGAAAATATGTCCCATCACGTCTTGATCGTAGTGGAGTTACAAATTATTTGAAAAAAGAAACTGTTTTAAAACATGATTGATTTTGTTTGGACAGACGTGAGCATCGACGTTCCTGATACTCTGGATCTGAGCGCGCTGCGTGCCACCGGTCAGCAGCCAGGGGAGGAGCTTCTCCCAGAGGTGGCCCCGCCCCCACTCATGACCCCAGATGTGGAGGTTAAAGGTATCCTGGGTTTCCATGGCAACGATGAGGACGACTCGCTGTACTCTCCACTGCTGTGTCAGTCTGTCTTTTCTGCTCTTTGGCCTCCTCCGTCATGTTTTTGTCCACTTCTGTTTCCTCCTTTTCTTTTTTCCACCTTTTTGTTTCCATGAGTTCATCCATTTTTTTAATTGGTTTCTTATTTATTTTATGATCTGATTTGACCTGCGTTTCAAAGAAGAAAAAAAAACTCTTGATGTTGTTGGAGTTCAAGTTATATATGATTTTACATCTCATTTAAATTATTCATTTGTTTTTATTAAGAGAATATTAAAAAAAAAGAAACTGCAATTTACTTTAAATCATTTCTATACATCCAAGTAATTCAACGATTTCATCTCACTCTCAGCTCCAGTCCTTGATGACTCTACTGTGTCCCAGTTGTGTGAAATGGGATTCCCACTGGAAGCCTGCAGGAAAGCAGTGTATTACACTGGAAACACTGGAATCGACGCTGCCATGAACTGGATCATGAGCCACATGGATGATCCAGGTGTGTGTGGACAACAGGAATTAACCAGGCAGCGTGCCAACTCATCACTCCTGTTAGTTTTCCTGTTCTCATCCTCTGATCGTTGTTGCAGACTTTTCGGCTCCCTTGGTGTTGCCGGGTGGCAGCTCTGGACCCGGAACCACTCCCACAGAGAGCCTGTCTGAGGAGCACCTGGCGACAATCGTGTCCATGGGCTTCAGTCGAGATCAGGCAACCAAAGCGCTCCGAGCAACGGTCAGGATCAAACTCAAGTCGAGTTAGAAAGGAGACTTTGAGTGTTGCCACGTTTTTCTAGTTCTTGCAGACTTTTTCTTCAGCATGTAGGAAAATCATTTTATTGTATGGCAGTGTCCCAACTCTCATCTGTCATGTTTTTCTTTGTACGAGTCAGAATAGCTTGTGAACTTTTAAAGGCGTTTTTAGAAATAGTTTTCCAGATTATTTTTTGATGCATTTTCTGTCCATAACTTATTCCTGACCATTTTCAGACATTTTTGTTTGCTAAACTTAATAACAATGGCCTATAAATTATTCAGGGATTGAAAAAAAAAATACCTCAACAGAAGAACCGGTGTTTTTTCTACTTTTAACAAACATCTTGGCACAGGACCTACTTTAAATTGTGTTTTTATGTAACAGCTTGTAGCAAGCACAAATTATTTTCTCTCAGAGGCGTCTATGAAAAATACCAAAGATAATGCAGTTTGACAAGCATAAAATTATATTTTTATATCAACAAGGTAATTGTTGCAGAGCTGCAAGTCAAAACAAAACAACTTGACAAAACTCTGAATGAAATAACGTGTCTAAGAAGAATAGTTAAGGACAACTAGACAAACAGATAAAACAGCGTTTAACCAATATTTTCTGTAGCTAAACAGTGAAAGTTATGTGCTTTGCAATTGCATTTTCAGTATTCCTAAAGTTTGTTGTTTTCTTTTAAGGTTTTAGAAATATTTTGACCCTCTTAATTTGTAAAATAATAAAAAATACCCAGTATGTACAAGGGACTCAACAAAAAGTATTTATATACTGTACATATATATTTTTGAGTATTTTTTTTAAATTGCCATGCCTCTGCCACAGAGTAATGTTCTGGACCGTGCAGTGGACTGGATCTTCTCGCACCTGGATGATCTGGAGTCCATGGACGTGTCTGAAGGCGGCCGCTCGGCTGCAGAGAGCGAGGGAGGCAGGGATCCTCCGCCTGGGCCTCGCGTCAGAGACGGACCAGGCAGTGAGTTCAGAAACCATCCCTCATGTCAGAGTGTCCTCACTGTTAGCTTGTGAAGCAGGATGTTAGACTTTTAACATCTTTCTATAATTTAGTGTTGTTTGTTTCTCATAAAGCCACAACTGACGTCTGACTCTCTTCTTAGAGTACGAGCTGTTCGCATTCATCAGTCACATGGGAACCAGCACCATGTGTGGCCACTACGTTTGTCACATCAAGAAGGACCAGCAGTAAGTGCTTGACGTGACACAATTATTCAGTTTTAAAGCATCAGCATGTGTTTTAAAGTCAAATGCAGCTTCTAAAATACTGAAAAACATACAAAGGGCCATATCTGACACATTGTTGGTCCTAGCTGATCATTGATTTATAAGAGCAGAGTAAATCAAATACTGTATACAGTCTGATGGTGTTAAAGTGCTACAGCAGGGGGCACCAGACTCCCAACAGATTCACATCATGGATGTAAAATAATTTGACAACATTTTAAGGTTTTTCTACCCAAGCACACATGAAAATGTTTAGTTTCAAATTTTATGTGAAAAAAGATTTGCTCTCGTGTTCTTTGTAAAGATCAGTCTGTTTTAAGGGATTCAGTCACGGATCACATTTTTTTAAAAGTTGTATGTTTTTGTGTTTTACAGGTGGGTGATCTTCAACGATCAGAAGGTCTGCGCTTCAGAGAAGCCTCCCAAAGATCTGGGATACCTTTACTTCTATCGCAGAGTAGCTGAATGAGACAGAGGGGTGTGGTGGTGGTGGGGGGGTGCCGCCAACAAACTCATGACAGCAAGCTCTTACAAACGCCCTGACCTGCTTCACTGACAAAACTGTAAATAAGTCTCCCAGATTGCCTGAACACAGTTAAATAAATGGAGTAAATGTACAGAGAAAGGTGTTTGGGGGTTGGTGGGGGCGGTGTTCGGATGGTTTAAACCACAGGACTGGTTTATTCAGGTTTTTATCAGAACTTTGATGAGTAACGTTGAAAACTACCTGTGAACCCTTAGAGCATGTGATCAGGTGGTACTCATAAAATACATTCAGCCTGCTTCAGGGAATACCCCCGAACACAAACACAAGGAAAAGTTCATTCACTCCTAATGATATGTTTACGCTAATCCATCCCCGACTGCCACCAGTAGTCACTGCCCCTATATGTTCACATATGTTGCTTCCAGGCGCCTGTGGTTTTACCAGATAGTTGCTGCTTGGTGTCACCACTTTAACCCGACGCGGCCTCCTCTACCTGTTTGAGCGCGGAAGTGAAATCAGTTCAACACCCATCACAAGATAAAAACATTAAAAAAAAAAATAAAAAAACACCAAATCAACATGTTTTTCTAAAAAGCTTGGTGAGAGTGACACTGGGGCGACGTTTTGTTTTTATTTGGAGGACAAATGCTTTGTTACTTCTGCTGTGATAAATAAAGATTACTCTCTGTCAGTACGTCTTGTTTTTCTGATTTTGTACCTAATATGTGCGGTTTTGTCCGACTATTTTAAATTCTCTGTGCAGAACCTCTGTGAGCTCTTTTTTACAGAATGCCCTCGATTGCATGAAAACAGGCGCAAGCAGCAAACCCACACAGCTGGGGTTTACTTTGGCCTACAACTTTCCCAAGTGCTCGGTTCTCTTCAAGTCTCTTCCGCTTTCTTCAGTTTTTTGCATCCTTGCACATGCAGCTTTCAATGCCAAGAAGTTCTGAGAGGATGAGAGACTTGTCTTCGCGAACGGCACAAAAGTTCTCATTTTGACGTAAAGCTAAAGGTAAGAGCTTAACCTAAACTCTTTAACGTTGAACATTTGTTTTATATGAAGGGTAACCAATAGTTCTGATCTGTTCCGCAAATTTTAATTTCCAATTTAATAGTTTAAAATGCCAATGTTTTAATACAGTATACATATATGGAAATTAGTTTGTTCAAATAAAAACATAGAGATTATGCTAAATGTGTTTACCTGTATTTTATTTTTAGGCAAAAGTTTCACTTTAGTTTGAATATATTAAAGAGTAAATTTAATATTCTTTAATTACTCGGGTGCAGTATGATGTGCTAAATTTAGGCACAGTTTTTGATCTACAAGTAATTAATTGTTAAGAATGTAAAAAGACTAATGAATATGAAATTAACTGTTTCTTTTGAACTAACAAAATCGTGAAAAAAGGTATTTAAATGGTATTTCAGCTATTTGAAAGCTCTTAAAACATTTTAAAATCTCAGAACTTTAAAATAATTTACATATAAAATCGAAAAACGTTTTTGATGTTGTTATTAACAAACCAATAAACTTGGAGTAAACTTTTAGATGTGAACAGTTTTATGAAACTGCAGCATCCGTGGCGGAAACATCAAGTCAATTTAAAACTTTTGCCTCGTCATTAATTTGTTCCAGCGTTATAAATCTACCTGGCAAGATTTTGTATGCAACTTTTTCATTTTAATGCACAAAGCGGAGAAAGGAAGGAAGAGAAGGAGCTTGGTGGTTAGGGATCACATGTTTTTTGGTAAAGCGCTCTCAAACAGAAGCACCGTGTGGTGTTACTAAGATGGATGCACGCTCGCACTATGAACTGCATTTGTGCTCTTTTAAGATTTAGTTGTGCTAAAAATCTATATTTGTGTTTTTTACTCTCAGATCCAACATTTATAATGAAGACGATCATCTGCTTTGGGTTTGGTAAGTTTATTTCTAAAAACAAAATCTTAAAGGATCATTATTTTATACCCTTGAGGTTAAAAATCGTTGACACTATGAAGAATTAACAAAAACCGAATGTGGTTTGTGTCGTGCTCATGCCAAATAACTTCACACTGACTGTCGGATATGTTTCTTGTATAGCTGAGATTCTGAGGCCTAATTAAGGCGTGTTTTGTCCTCTTCAGTGCTCGGTGCACTCTTTGCAACAGGAAACTCCGTCATCACAGAAGTTGGGCAGAAAATCACCTTAAAATGTAGCTTTGATAATTTGGAGAAACGAGTGGAGTGGAGTCATGGAAGTGACTTGATTTTTAGAGTTGATTTAAAAAGTGGTACCCCCTCCAAAGGTATGCACAACATTAAAAACTATTTTTTATTGTCTTTATTGTAATATAATGCATAATGTATTCTGCATTAGGTAAGAGTCACATTAAAGAAAAGTCGAGGTTAGTAGGAGACAAAGATCTGGTTATCTCAAACGTCGAAGAAAGAGATGCTGGAAAGTTCACTTGCAAAGCAGATGGTAGATCTTCTGAACAAACACTTACTGTGGTCTCAGGTGAGTCGCAAAGATAAAACGGCAAACATTCAGTTTGTTTCACAAAGTAAGTTGGATGAAATTCTAAAAACGCAACATATTTATTGTTGATTAGGAGACTGATCTTAATGTGAAACGGCTGCATCAAAGATAAAAATTTTACAGTAATCCTGTTAACTACATCCAACAATGTTCAATCGGGTCATCTGGACAGTTGCTTTTTTTTTGTTGAGACATTTCGCCGTCCATCCAGAGGGCTTCATCAGTCTGAGAAGTCCCAAACAAACTGTTTCCCTACTAAGCAGTACACTCCTACAGTGAACCAACCAGTTTGCTGGTGATTAGATGGTTTCTGGGGGCTGTCCTCTCCCATGTAGATGCCTCTCAAGCCTGTCCAGATTGAACCCTGCTGGATGTTTTACCTGGATTATGAACCTGCATGTTAACTACAGTTTTACAAACGGTTGTAATGGTTGTCGTTGCACTTTCATGAAAATCGAGATACTGCAAAAATAAAAATTAAAAAAATTTAAGATGCCAAAAAAGCACAAATTTCCCCAAAATTCAACAATACAGTAACTTAATTTCTATGCCTGTAAAGTGCTCCTAATTGTAACTAGACACAGGACTGGAAGATGGAAGTTGAAGATATAAAAAAAAGAGCGCCTCTATTTGACTGCAGGACAGTGTTTAAGCCCCGCCCTTCCATTTAGACCAAAATATAAAGTACACCTAAGAGAATTTGTTTTCACATGTTGATTTTTGTTTATTCATTCAGCTTTAAGAAAAATGTCATGTTACAGAAGGATTGACAGTAACGGCCTGTAACGAGTTGGGAGGGTGTTTAGACTGGATTTTTGTATCAGCCAAACATTGTCAGGTTGCTGGTGCACAGACTCTGGCTCCAAAATACAATATGGCAGCTCGCAACAAAAGTGAGCATTTTAGCTTCAGTATTAAACAATGAAAGCTAAAATTAATTTTTACTTTTTCCAATGGTCAAACCCCTGATAAACACCTGTCTTCACAAATGGAATAAGTCTGTTACATGCTGCTTAATCTGACCTGAATGTTATGATTTAATCTTTCTAAAAAACTGATCTTTCACTCCATCATTTAGACCATTTTAATCACGGAGTCCTGTCAGGGCATGTCATGTACTTTTATTGAGCACAGGTTCTCCGCTCTTTGTGATTCTCACTCCATTTTCTTCCTCCATCTCTGCCAGTCTCGGTTGATCCACCCAACAGTCTCCAGGTGGGCTCTGCAGCCACTCTGCAGTGTCGGGTGAAAGAGCCGGACCAAACCTTGAGAGTTGATTGGCAGAAGCCCGATGGTTCAGTGGAGAGCTCAAACACGGTTCATCTCGACCCTGTAGAGACGTCGCATGGAGGGAACTGGCAGTGTCGCGTGGTGAATAGTGAGGATCAATTCAGCAAAACTCTGAGTATCACTGTAATGGGTGGAGCTGCAGGTGAAACTTCTTGTGCGTCTTTGTGTTACAACGAAATCGACCCACGTGGCCAAAATTAAGGTAGCTTTGTTTTTCAGCTCCTACATCAAATACGCCATCACCAAACCATCCCGAACAACCAGACTCTCTTAATTCAAAGGGTGGCAGCGGTTCCACTTGCAGTAATTGTGTGTAGTATTTGTTCAACTCTTACATTTCACACAAAGTGGACTTTCACTCATTTTAATCCCTGTTGTCTCCTCGACTAGGTGGCACCTACCGTCCACCTGCAGAGGCTGGTGGCCTGATGCTGCTGGGCCTCATCTGGTGGGCGTGGGTTGCTTTCGGAGTTGGCAGCCTGCTGGTGATTATCCTGATTGTCGTCGTCATTTTCACGGTGATGAGGATCAGAAAAAACAAAGTAAATGAATCGGCTAATTATCATTTGCTGCCTTAAGAAATAAAACAGATTCCTGAGCAAAATCAAAAGTATGATGTAGCATTTTTTTTTCTGATTTCTATTTTTATTTTCATAGAGAAGACTGAAGATGAAGCAGGCCATGCTGTTAAAACCCAAGAAGTACTGCCAGTGTGCGCGGTAAATGTTTTTAACGCGGCTCCGTCCACAAAGCGCACTTCTCTCCAATAATCTTTCATTTCACAGATGCTTTCTAATAGACTCGGCTCTCTTTACACAAAATGACAGTTTAACCTTCGTTTTCTCTGCGCCTTTTACCGAGCACTTCATTATTGTGTTGTAATTAGTGTGAAAACGTCTCCTCTTTGCTTCCTTTATCACAGCCAAACAGCTGCACCCAAACCGTGGCAAGGACGCCGGAGAGAGAAGCCACCAGCCTTGCCGCTTCAGCCCCTGCTGAAGGAGTGACATGAAAGAGGAGGAAGGAGAGATAATGAAAGAGAAAATGGAGGGAGATAGCAAGGGAGATAACATAAAGAAGGCAAAGAGAGCACCGGAGTGAATGTGGCATGAATGTAAATGAGCTTTTTGAATGTTCTGGGTGAAAATATAATCAAATCTAATGCTGTGGGCACTTTGAGCTTTGTTACTAAAACTGTATGAACCTGTCACAATTACCTCCTAAAGGCTTGACTTTTATGTTGCCACTTCCTATTTGTCTTCCATGTGTTTCCCTGACTCACCTCACTTACTCCTGTTCTCGACCTAAACCATCTCTTTCACTTTCAGCTTCTGTACATATTTTATTTTTTTATTTTTTTACATTTATGCAGTTTTTAACCCTTGGTTTGACTTTTCCTAATACTGTACTTTTTGTTTTCCTTCAATTTTTGCTGGTTGTAAATAAAAATATTAGTTACCAAGTCGTTTGCTTTTGAGTCTTTTATCCCCTCTTCTATCATCAAATCAAATGTATACTGAACGATTATAGGGACGTCTCTCCATCACTGAGAGAATCACAATCGGTGCACATCCAGAGGAATTTGGGTGCACTGTGGTATTTCTAGAGTGGAAACCAGACGGCATGAGTGGTGGCATCACAAGTGGAGTGATGGCGTTATCAGACAGTTGCCAATGTGTTTGACATTGTTTAAAATGTCTCATTGCGAAACCTTGCAGTTGCATTGACCATCACTTGATGGAGATGGTAACAGGTCACATTGTGGGTTTGCATGAACGTGGCTGCTTCATATGTGATGGCCTGGTGACCTCTACTGGGTGTCCTCTGCCTCTCAGTGATTGCTGGAGATGTTCACCAGCTTCCCGTGACCCTGCACAGAAAAGCAGGTAATGATGATTGTTGGTCATACCATGGACTGGCTCTGCATTTGTGACATAAAAATCTCACAGTGGCTTCATGTTGGAAATACAAGCATGAAGGTTCTGGTCACCCAAGACAGACTACACTAGAAGAGGGTCATCATATTGTGCACCAAGTATTACCCTGTCTGTCATCCTCACACAGGATTGGACTCTTTATAACTCTGTCTCATGCTGCACCGATTCTCAATATCTTATCTGGTCTGACTTCAGGTCATCTTTGGTATAATACAGCACCTGATGGTACGGAGCTACATCAGTGACATCCTGCACCTGCCTTACCCCTCCTGAGACAACACCTGCCAAGATACGTGTCCATGGACTGCCCGTGTCATAGTCAGTTTCTTGTATCCTTCTTCAGTCTGACTTTTGGGTTCACCTCGGACGTCCACCACAACCCAGTGCCAGTCTGACAGATGCTGAGGGCCAGTTACACCAGCTGAGAGTCAACCTGCTTATAGAACGGATAACCAGCATAACTAATATGTCAAAATGGTTTCTTACATGCAGGCCTGTTGAGAAAATATAAAGCAGTAAGAATCAACCATTTTGTCAAACCAAACATTGAACGTTGCCTTTACCCTGTTTTGCTTGAAGATGCTTCATTGTGTCTGTGTTGGTTCTTACGCTCCACAACTGGTGCAGTACAACAGCTGTTGACCCCACAGCAGAGAAACACACTAAACACCTGTGAACACAGCAGCACCAGTGGCCCACATAAACTCTTACGCATTTAAGAGTGTAAATAAACTATCTTAAATGTGTTAAAAGAACGATCCTGTTGGAGTGCATGCTCCTTTTAGGGTTTCGTCTGTGCACAACTTTATTCCCTAGCTAAGCAATTCAGAGAAGAAATCAAAGAAAAAGGATGGGATCGTAGTGATGTCTGACTTCCTGTGTGTGTGTCAGAGTGCATGAAGGAGACGGCGTCAGTACACACAACCTGCTGAACGTCAAAGCTGAACTCATTGCTCTACTGAGAACATCAACATGTGAGTACTTCTAAATATTCTGTAGATATGTTCTATTTTGCATAAGCTGGTGTGAAGGGTCGTCCTGCAGACTGAAAATACAAAAATTAAGATATTATGTCAAAGACGTGAAGCCAGATACGGCGAGTAATCGACTCCCAAGGCAAAACACCCTCAGGTGTAAGACTCTAATTTGACCTGAACATCGGCCACATTTGAGCTTTTATTTTACCAGAGTGATTCGTCTTGGACTTGACTGGGTCTTTGCTGTGGTATTTTATTCTAGAAACCGACACCAGATATCTACTGGTAAGAGCAATAATGAGCTGCCGTCAGTCAATCAACTGCAATAAATGTTTAATGTGTTTAGCTGAACCCCCACCACAAAAGAAGTCAGTAACTGGATCAATTTTAGCAATGCTGAATGATTTACAGCCGAAAGACTGAAAAACACAAGCAGAGTCTTGATCGGTAACGTCGACTCCTTGCGGGACTTCTCCCAGACTTTATGTGATCTATACATTAATGACAACCCTGGGGCGATTTTAAAAGTCACATCAGAAATGTCTAAAACGGCTGCCTTCATGTTAAAAATCTGAATTTGTGCAGCAGAAATAAATATTTTGCAGTCATTAAACTGGTTCTAATGCTGTGATGATCCTTTTCAAGCAGAGCGTGAAAAAAAACGTGCAAGTTTAGCACAAATTTTAGGGGAAAAGAAGTAAAAAGAGACACATTTGGCAAAAGGTTTATAGGGAACTAAAAACAAAAAATAAGCAAGGTTGGCAAAAATAAAATTAGGAAATAAAAGTAATCGTTCTATTGGAGAGGCCTTATACTCTTATGCATGTTCACAACCACACACAAATAGATGAAGAGATGTAAATGTGGGT
>JAVCKU010000047.1:10212607-10227029 GCA_032273985.1 Hypsolebias coamazonicus | reverse complement strand
GGTTTTATGGTTGGCAATAAAAAATTAAAAAAAAAAAAAAAAAAAAAAAAAGGAAATCAAGAAACTGAAACAGTTTAAGGTGTTGCTGGTAACTTTTAGCATTAGCTGCTGTAAATATGTAACCATATTACTTCAGCCAGTAATGTTGAAAAGGCCAAAGACATTAAATATATTCGGCCGGGTCTTGCTTTAAGAAACTCACCTCAAAAAGCAGAAAAGATGGGAGTAAGTGGCAGAAAATAATTTATTTTAAGGAGTGAGTTGAAATGAGTGTGTTCTGCGGCCTCGTGTTGGGTTGATGTGAAAAAGGCATAAAAAGAGAAATATTTATCAGACTTTTTGTTTATGCGTTTCAAAATATGAATGGCGTCCTCACATTTATACAACTTTTAGTGAGAGTGTGACTAAAGTGCTTCATGGTGAACTCTGAAGTTTCATGACTGAACGTTAGAGCGACGATGGACTGAACCAAACGCTCCCAGCCTAAATTATAAATACACAGATTTAACGTTCTTTGAACAGAAACACATCAGTGCCCGGCTCAGTTCAGATGCTTTCTGTGGCAAGCAGCATATGATGTGATACTCAACCATTCAGACGTGAAATTTGGGAGTTTAGTGTCAAAGTTTAGACACAAGAAGTCGCTCTGTAGTTGAACACAAAAGAGCAGAGGAACAAACAAACTGCATGAGCAACCAAGTTGTTTTATTCATGGGAAGTATTTAATATTTATTTGTCTAGCATACATTTGGGCTTCCTATAATTAGAAGAAGCACAGCGTTAACATTTGTGATTAAACCTCACGGGTCCAATTAATTCACTATTATGTGACCACGAGCTGGTCGGGTGTCGTGATGTCGTTTCAGAGCTCTGAAACAAAGCTATGCTCAAAACACGTACATGTTTATATTCAATAAACAGCTTGTGATGCTCATTTATGGGTTTAAAAAGGTGAAACAATAGTACTGTGGTTGTGAAAAGGCTGGTGTGGATGTTAAAATAAGGCCAGACTTGGTTTCCAGTGGGAACTGTGAGTTTAAAACACTCAGTTTCAACTGTAAACAGTGCCACAGCATCATAACCATCCAGTAACAAATGATATCAGACATCAGCTGTTAAAACTGGACCTCTTCATCTATTTATATTTGTTGCCTTAATTTTAGCTTTATCATGTCATTTAACATGTTACAACCATACCCGGTTTAAGAATAAACTACAAACGTATAAACAGCATGAAGATTGACACATGATATTCTATTTGCTTTTTTTTGTGAAAAGTTAATATTTAACTAAACTCTTGAATCTTTTAAATACATTTTTTAAATTTGTGGTCAATCACAATGTGCTTTGCGTTAGTAAAATACCTCGGCAGTCTGAATATAGAGCTATTGCTATACTTGATAGCTTTAAACAAGGCCATTTTTAAAATACATATTCACTTTAGAGCTCTGAACTTTTTAAAATTAGTTTTTTTAAACAAATTGTAATAAATAATTTACAACCCAGAATGGTGTTTTATATACAAACTCAAGTCTGAGGCCTGCGGTCCTCTGATATCAGCGCTCCTTTCTGATTTGGTGATGCTCCACCACTTCTGTGTTTTACTGAAGCTTCTTGTTTGAGTTATTTCAGAGCTTCAGTCGCAGGGATTAAGTTTGGATGAGTGACTTGGCTCATAAATAACGTTCCCATGTCTGTCTGGAGCGTGTTCACAGTCGACGGCCTGCTCTTTTGTCCCAAATCACTGTTGATTTGTTGTTTTGCTGTTCATTCAAAAATGCAACAGTTATTGTTTTACTTCTGCAGGAAACTAAAGCTAAAAATAAAGTGCCATAACTTTAGTTCTGGGTTATTATAAAGAAAGAAGTCATTACGTTTTTTCATTTCTAACTCCTGGAGTTGATTGGGAGCAGCGTGTCATCGCTCCTGCCAACGTTCTTATCGACTTTCCAGGCTTAATGTGTGCTTTTTTGTTCTCCGGAGGTGATTACCAAACTGTTTCCCTGTTGTGAGAATATAACTCTGGTCACTGGGGGTGTTTTTCACATGAGACAATAGGATTCCCTTTTCATATGTTCATAATTATCTGCATTACTCAGTTTGTTTTTCATTCTCTCACACAAATGAACACACATGCAGGCACTCAAAGCGAAACTGAAATTCATGAGGCCGTGTGTTTCCATTCAAGTTGTCTTTCCATCAGCACTAAGCATCAGGAGCCAAATCAGATCAACAAATGTCTTTTTTTTGTGTGTTCAAGCCAAACTTTTTCTTTTTTAACAAGAGTCGTCTCAGAGCGCTGCAGTGTGGAGAACTAACACGGTTTTGTGTCACGTTGTGTTGAGTGCAGAGCAGCAGCGCTGCAATCAAAATGTTGAAAAGTGAGTTTTCAGAGCAGCAGGAGACAGTTTACTGAGCTGTGCTGCAGCTGCAGGTGCAACCTGAACCACTGCCAGAGGTTTAAACATTTTAAACTACTGTCTTTTGACGATCTGCCTGCGTAAAGTCATCCTGCTTGGGGTTATTTCTCTCCCTGTAAACTTCCCTCATGTGTAGCTTCAGGCCCACGTAGGTTTCAATCCTGACAGCAGGAGAGCTTGTGAGTCCACGTTTTAGATTCCTGCAGATTGTGATCAGGTGTTCCTTGAAAAAAGATGATTTATGACTTTTAAAACTGTTTATAAGAGGATCAGAATATGGATGATAAAGACGTGCATTTAAAATAAACCTGTAAACTTTTGCATCTGTATTTTAAGTTACATTAAAAACATCCTGAACCCAAACGTTTGGTGTTCTCACCTTCAAAACCACTTTAACTGGTTTCTATCTTTAGTAAATGTGAGGAAATAGCTGTAAAAGTAAAAACTGCATAACGTGACATTTTTCTGTGAACATACTTTCTCAATTTACATTTAAGCTCTACTCCAAAAAAACAAACCTCTATAAAAGTTATACTTTCTTCTTTTAGTGGTAATTTAGGAATTCGTTGTCATAATTTTTGAAGATTTTTAGTGATGGCTCTAGCTGGCTTTGGAAAAAACAATTATGTTAAATAGTTAATTGTTAATAATGTTAAATATACCGGTAGGCACATTTGTTTAAAACTGAATTTTATTTTCTAAATCAAAGTGAAAATAATGATCAATTACAGAATTTCAATCCAAAGGCAGCAACGCCATGCAAAAGGTGTCTTCTAATTGTTTGTAAATGTTTTGGCATAAAGTTTATCTTAAAATGTATTTAATTTAAAGAAAACGCCAAATGTTTACATTATAAAAATGTTAAATGACAGAAAAGAACAAAAACATTTATTCATAATAACAAATGAATGTCCCAGCATTTAACGTTTCTAAGCAGTCCTTTCAGCTGACACGACTTAATAAATCTAATCTAATTAGCATATTTTTGAAACAATAACATTTTTTATCTGGAAGAGTTACAGCTCATGTGTCTAACTCAAGGCCCACGGACCAAATACGGTCCATGTGAACATATTTTCTGGTCCCCAAGATGAGATTTTAACAGTAACATTTTTATTTTTTATTTATTTTTATTTATTTATTTTTGCTTCTCGTTTACCTTAAAAACTGAGCATAGTTTATTTAGTGCAGACATCCCATGACAGTTGGACAGGTCTGAAGCCGAAAAAAAAAGTTAAACATTTTCAGTAATCTTTGATTTTGATGCGGAAAGAGCAGCGGATAACTTCAAATAAAGCCGATGAAATTGTCGCTGAAGAAGATGCAACCAAGAAAGAAAGTTAATGTGTTGACTGAAGTTGGACTTTTGTTTGAAAAAAAGTTTTTCATTTTGGCCCCTGTTTGTAACCAAGTTTCACTCCTGATGTTCTGGAGTATTTTATGCATAAACAGTAAATATTGCATGTATGATGTCGGCACTGTGGAAGTGGAACAGTTTTTCCAAAGTACCATACTTTTCGCCATATTAGTCACACCCTTTTGCATAAATTTGCATGCCCCTGGGAATTATTTATGCTCCCCCCCCCCCCCCCCCATATTTATAACCCAATTTTTGGCTGTGATCTGAGGATTTCATTCATTCTGACATGGAAAATATTGAACACTATCATTTTCAGCTGCTAGAGGGCACTTGAGTAATATGGTAAGCCAAGTCCCTCATTAATAGGTAACAGTGGCTATTAATGAGACACTTGGCTTACCATACCTTCAAGCCAACTTCGTCTCGCTCCAGAACTCCTGGAGCAAACGTAAAATCCGCTGCATTTCTCTGTGCCGCCCAGGCAAAATGCAGCTGATCTGACCGTCAATTACATTTATTAAGGAAAAGTTCAACTGAGACACACATTTGCTATAATTTCGAGCAAATGAATAATTGTTTTTAAGTGTTAATCTTGTTAAATTCTTGTTAAAGTCTTCCCGTGCATGCTCCCACGGCCGCCATTTGGCAGTCAATCGATTTTTGCCACAACATCGGCCCACGTTTTCGGGTTGTCAGCGGTGACGCATAACAAACGTGACACGTCAGCAGTGATGTGATAATAGATGATACTTATACAGCAAAGTGACTTATTTCTGTTGTTTACCACTTCATTAAACATATTTGGACTGATGCGACTTATATGGCGGTGCAACGTGTACGACGGAAAGTACGGTAAATTAACGTCACAAACAACTGATGTCGGCAATAACTTTAACTTAGTCACAACTTTGTGCTTTTTAGTTTCTCACTGAAGCACCATACATGTGTTTTCAGACTCAAATATGGAGCAGAGGTGGAACCTTCGCTGCGCAGTATCACCTAAATATGAATTTGTTTTAAATGATATCTCCTGCGTTTACCGTGCGGTGTTTCCTTTAACGTCGACATGAAGAAGCAACGGTTTACGTTGACTAAACTGAACAAATTCAAGACAAGAGGAGTGCTTTTCGTGTTTCGGTTCTCCGTCTGATTTAAATGACGGGTTGCTTCAGTGTGCAATGTGCCGGAGGGATCTGTTGTGCTCCATTTTCCTTTAAAGTTCCCCAAAAGTTTTGAAATCAAAATAAAGGCGACACCACGTTTAGTTGGTGTGAGACTTGAGCTCCTCTCTTCTTCTTTTAGTAAATTATGTCAGTTTGTTGTTATAATTCTGACATATTTCTCTTCTGAAGACTCAGACTTGTTGTGTCATTTTGTTATATCCACAGGCGTTTATAGCACCACACAGTTTCCCTCTCCTGACACTTATTTCACCCTCAGGTACTCCCACCTCTGTGCTGTGTGCAGTCACTGTGCTATTTCTGGTCAGGATCACATTAAACAATCTGAGCATCCTCACATTTATCCTGTTATGATGTTAGCGGGAAATGGCTCTTTAACAAAGCTCCATCCTGCAGATTTCTGCCCAGGAGCACAAGAGGATTGTTTTTTCTCTGGAGGGGACGCGTCTCTAGAATGGGATGTTCGGCTGAGTCCTTGAGCTGTCACAGTTTTATTAATAATATGCAAAGTGTGAAAGCAAACAGTGAGCAGCAGACCGTCCGTTTTGTCATTTTCAGAGAACAGCCACAGTTGATCCAATTATTAAGAGTGCCAGAGCACAAGCACCCCTATTACCATTCAATCGGAATTTTGTATTTCCATCACAGTTTTTAGGTTTGCCTTGAACAATCATGCACAAAAATACACTAAAACGACTGGGAATGGCGTGATGTAGTTTTTGGGACTGTGGTGTTGATGGAATTTGCAAAAACAAAACAAAACAAATGAAAAAACTGACAAACATTCGCATACTGAACAATAGGATTTTGGTGTGGTAGGTCAGTGAACGCAGCACTCGTCGGGGCATTATACTTCAGGCATGCTTCTCTGTAAAACCATTGTTCAAAGTTTGAACGGGTCACAGAAAAGTTGGACTTTATAATCACATCTAACAGTTTTACACACTCCTAGTTCAGATTTTACAGTTTTTGAAGTGTTTACTTAACGTAACTGTCTGAACTTTTCAAAACTTTTACAAACAAATCATTTTTCTTTGCACAAATGTCACACTTTTAAAAATGTGGGGACTTTTTGTCTTTCACCCAAAGTGCGTCTCTATGTAAAGTGTAAACCAAAACTCTCGTTGACTCCCATTTTATCAGATGTTTGTCTTCAGATCTTTTCAAGTTGCCATATCTCCTAAATAAAATAAAAGTTTATATGATGACCAGACACCTCTGTTGCTGGTTTTTATTTTTATCTTTAATCCTACTCACAGTTTTCACACAGTGGATGTCTGTTTAAGTTTTGGTTTTTTACTTTCTATCTTGTGAAGAGTGCTGTCAGGGAGTGACAGACAGGTAACCATGGTGACCCCATGACCAGATCTTGCTTCTTTTTTCATATTTTACACATAAAGTTATCTGCGTTTTTCTGCTTACAGCAGCAGCTGTTTCCACTCTTGTTTAGTTGGTTACTGCGTGTCTTTTTTAATCTTTCATTGAGGCCCACAAACAGATTTTCAGTTTTTATCTGACGTTTCCTCTCAAATGTAACGTTGGCGCAGACAAATGAAGTCACAGCTCAAAAACAGAAATTTCTAGCGTCAACTAATAATCTTTTAACCGTAGCTTTGATCTCAACCTCTTTGTTTCAGTGATCACGCTTCACTTGTTGCGCTGAACTTCTACTTTAGGGTTTGTGTATTTTAAGCACGAGTCAAAGTATTTGTTCTTGTATGTTTATAGGAAAATTAATGTTGCACAAGAGTTTTGATTTCATCTGTTGTCAAACAGCCTTTACGCTCTTTACTGTAACCAGCATTGTATCTACGAAGGCTGTAACAGTAACAGAGCATCTACATTTCCATTCTGATGAACTGATCATCATACAGGCCAAAAATAACTCAACCATTGGCGTGCACGGCCGATGGAGGAGATGAGTGGGAGAGACCGTAAACGTTTCTGTCCTCAGCTTCTGTTAGAGGTTTCAAACACAGCTTGAATGAAGTTCCCCTCGTGATGTAACAGACTAGATGTTTTCAGTCACTGAGCTGAATGTCACTCATTTCTGATTCTTAGCCTCGTTTCCGCTGACATTCTGGATTTTTATTGAGCTGAAAACGTTCAACTCTTTACCTTTTTTTTTAAAGGCCTCAGACTGAACCGCCTGTGTTCACATACATCAGGTGCTTTAGCTTGAGTTTTTTTTATATATATATATATATAAATAAATAAGCACACTAGAAAACAGAGCTTTATTGCTGAGGGAAACCCTCTGTAGGAGAAAATGGAGGATGAGCAAGCAGGGGATGGATGTGAAAAGAGTGAGTCACCCCTGTTTCGTGCTTGTGGCTCCCGGTTGATCGTTTCTGTCTTTCAGTAATGACACGATGTGATACGGACGCCCTCGTTATGCGAGTGACTAATGAGGGAGTCCTCACTTTCAGGTGTTTTCCATCAACATCACGACTCAAAGGCAGAAACCCCATGCCCTGAGAGAAGCCAAGACTGCCCCGAGGTCTGAACCCTCTCCTCTCTGCAAAGAATTTACGGAGGGTTGTTTCAACTGCAGGTTTTGTTGTGCAGAGGAAATAAAAGGCTCGTTTCATTTCGAGCTCAGGAGGAACAGAAGCAGGTGTGAACTCGTCGTGAAGGCAGTACAGAGGCGAGCGCAGAAACCTCAGAGAGGCACATGAGACGTGTGTGAGCTGTTTGTTTGGTCCTTGTTGTGGTTCCTGTCTCCAAACCACCTCGGCTGTGAGTCTGTAGCACATTGATCCTCCAAATGATCCCTGTCTGCAGAAGAGGAGGAGAATAGAAGTGGTGGGTTTAAACACAAAACACTGCAATGTATTTATTTACCTCTGATCCTCTCAATCTGCAATGTTGATTTCTAAATTGGCCCATTATCCTGATTGGTGTTTCCATGTTTATTTCTTATGGAGTTTAGTTTCTATTTTGTGTGTGTGTTTAGTCTCTATTTATGCCATTCTCTATAATTTTCCACACTCAGCCTTTGCTGATCAGTCAGCCAGCCACACCTTCTTGTTCCACCTGTCTCCGCTGCAGCCACTTCTCTCATCAGCCCCAGTCCCATAACCTCATCGTTCACTTCTCAGAGGAGCATTGTGCATCATTTAGGCCATATCCAGGTGTTCCCGTGCTTCCTTGTGTCCATCCTCAGTTTGAAAGTTTTGTTTTATTTGTTTAGCTGGGTTCAAACCTTTACAGGTTGTGACACATATATTCAGGAGTTTGCGTTAATAAGCTGGTTTTAGGGAGTTTTGTTTGAAAGAGAAACTCGTGATGGTTGTCAAGTTTCATTAGCATTCATCTGCAGTCTCAGAAACTGTTCAATTATGCAACCGTTCGGCCCAAGTGGATAAAAAGCTTTGCCTTCTTCATTTCAAATTCTAATTCCCTCAGCAGGCTTGTGTCGACGCTGCCGTCGTGTTTTATTTCCGTGCAGATGACAAACAGCAGGAACGAGCAGAAAGCTAAATTTATGCTTTTTGAATGCAAACGTCACTTTGACGAGTTAAAGTTAGAGATAGATTGTTCGGCTTCTTCACAGATGTGCAACAGCTAATGCAAAGTGCAGTGATTTATGATAAATCCTATAGTTAGGGTCAGCTCGTGTTTCCTGAGCTATCCCTTAGTTATGCTGCTATAGGATTAGACTGCTGGAGGACACGTTGACCACTTTTCCTCACTCTGCTGCTGTTTTTAGTTGCTCTACTCCACCTGATATTTGTAATTATTTATATCCTTAACATGTGTTTTGCTGTTGTTCCTGTATAAAGTACACCTGGACTTGCCATTCCATGTTTTGTTGTTTCTCTATGTCCTCTCGAACCCAGCCGGTTGAAGCAGATGGCTGCTCGTCCTGAGCCTGGTTCTGCTGGAGGTTTCTTCCTGTTAAAAGGGAGTTTTTCCTTTCCACCGTCGCCACTGCGCTTGCTCAGGATGGGAGACTGCGACGAAGCCAAGGTTCAACTTGTCAGCTGGCTTCCTTAGATCAATAACTTTTACTGATTGGCTTTTTTTTTTTTTATACTGTATGTGAATGTTTTTGTGCAGCACCCTGAGACGACTTCTGTTAGTTGGTGCTATATAAATAAACTGAATTGAACTGAATGAATTCCTTTTAGCGGGTGCATCTTTTCTAGCGTTTACAGTGATTTTTTTTTTATTTTTTACATCTGTTCCAACATGTCTCTTTGCTTCTCTCTGCAGAGAGAAGCTGCAAGCTCACAGAGAAGTACAGGCCTGAAAACAACAATATTGTCAGAGTATGACTGTCACCAAAGATATTTTAAATATATGGTATTCTGAACCTTTGCTGAAGTACAATTACTTTGGGCACAACTTGCTGAGTTTTAATTGCTTCTTATGTGTTTTAGCGCCATAAAACAGTCCCTATTAAACAATTAGCAAATTATTATTTGTATCAGAATTTCAGAAATGACACCAGTTCAAATTAAAAACATAAGATTATGATCCAACTGTATTATTGCCACCATTCATGCCAAAAAGAAAAAAAACCCAATGTTTTTGTTTGTGTCTGTGTGTTAATTTAATTAATAAATAAATAAATAAATATCTGGACATCTTGATGCATGCTCAATCATCTATATAAGCTATTTAAGACCAAGCTGAGTACGCACCTCAGACTGAAGAAGTATTTCGGATGAAAGATGAGATGTTTCACAATTTTTTTGTTTTGTTTTTTGAACGTCCAGAGGACCAGATTTAACTTTTTTAAATATCCGGACAATTTTTAATGAAACTCCCAGAAAGTAAACACTGGAAACACATCTAGCTCTTTACATTTTGGACTCAACACAACTTAAGATGGCCGCCACAGCCAGCCTAGGAAATGCAAAAAATAGCTGCAACTCAGATATTGAGCAAGTATTTGGGTGGGATAGTAGCTGTGCATCACTGCCAACACATACTTAGAGCACTTCACATATATTTGTTTCCTGTTAGCAAAATATGTGAACCACTGGACAAATTTAAATGAAACAATCAGAAAAAAAATCACTGGTTGTACATCTACAACTCATTAACATTTGGAAGTTAATCCAATTCAAGATGGCCGCCACAGCTAATCAGCCTGTGACAAACCACAATTTGACTTTAATGAATTAATTATCTAAACCCACCTAACTCAAGAAGACAAAGAACCATTAAAGTATTGTTTTTTTTCCTGGCTAATTTTCCCAAACATTCTTTAATAGGAAAAAAAAAATACATTATGGTTACATTAAAACCAGATAGTCATATTTCATGTTGGTCTTTTTCTATGAGTGTATGTGCATTTGGACCAGAACCATAATGGTTCAAATGAAAGATGCTATCTAGGAATTGTGTTAATCTAGGCTATTCTGCCTTTTAGTTGTTTTATTTCATATGCAAATGATAAATATGATTTGTTCATATGATCGTTACTAATATCATTAAAGTGATTTGTTTTATGGTTATTTTGTAAGTAAGCCAGCTAGCTGTGAAGCTACAGGCCGCGGGATGCGCAGCCTCTTTAGGATGCAGGTGATGCTGCAGCTGCAGGGGCTTCCTCTTCCCCTCGATATTGGATGTTTTTCTTACCTTTGGCTTTCTCTGTCGGGAAGAGTCTCTGTGCCTTTTCTAGGAACTTTATCGCCTTTTCCAGCTGGTGGCTGTTTAAAGCCGCGGTCGCGATGTCAACGCAGCGCTCCGCTTCGTCCCTGTTTACTTCCATCGCAGCAGCATCAGCATCAGCGACTATAAAAATGCTGCTGGCCTGATCACACCACGTGGCTGCTGTAGACAGGCTAACGTCAGCAAGTCGATGTAAAAATAAATAAATAATAATAATAATCAGTATTAGGATCGATTTTTGTTTCAGCCCGTGTGGAGATCTTTCATTGAGATGTTTCTTTTAGTCGACTTTCCCTGTCGTACCCCATTTGTCCGCTAGATGGCGACAAACCGCCAGGATTTTAAATGTAGGTCATGGTGATGGAAACCTACTTGTTTGTCACCCGGTTCAGTTTAGGTTTTAGTTATTTAAAATTTGGTCCTATGATTAGAATATATATATATTTATTTTTTTTTTACTTCAACACATCACCCATTTGTTTGTTGCAAAATGTCATTTTTTTTATCACTAGGTAGAAAAAAAATGGTAGATTTAAAGCAAAGTGCACATCTAATTCATCTGTAACTGTTCTCATTCTCTAAAATGGTGTTCATCCGTTTGGATATCAATTTATAAATACGATTTTTAGTGGAGTTTAGTGCTTGCGAAACTCATTTTTTCACTCCTCTGTTTGGTTTGGCGTGCAGTGGCGCTTGCTTTCATCGTTTCAACTTGTTACTCTGCTTGTCCGGCTGTGAAATTGTGCGAACGCGCGCGGTTGGTTGAGGTGCATGTCTACACAGCGGTGGAAAAACAGCAGCAGCTGTTTCCCGGAGGAGGTAAATATACATCACGGTTGGCCACAGAATGAATAAAAGGTGAACAGGAGATAAACAGACAGCCAATCAGAGCTCGAGTTTTCAGGAGGCATCCGAGGTTCTGATTGGTCAAACGCGGCTCGAGCTCCATCATTGATGCGTTCATTGCGAAGCGGAATATCGCTCGCCCTTTTTCGGTTACTGTAATTTTGGGTCAGCCGGACCGGCATCTTATCCTTTTAACACCCACGAATCTAACTGTCATCCGTCTGCTTTTCGTTGGTGAGTAATTTAAATTAAACATTTTCTACATCCTTGTTATGCAACGTCACGCGCTTCGTACGCACAATAAATCAGCATTACCTTTTTTTTTTCCATGTTTTTTACATCGCTCCTAAACTAGCATCTTTTTGCTAGCATCTTGCTAGCTTAAAAATATGAGTTCCCCCCCGTTTTCTTGTGTTCGAACACCGCAGTAGCTTATTTATTTATTTATTTTTAATTTAGAGAAACATTCAACCAAAATGACGGAGACGCTGGAGAAAAGGCAGCAGCACAAGTGGTGCCAGAACGGGGCCGTCTGTTCGGATGCAGCCGGGGTGGAGGATGCGTTTGACACCACGTACAGGGAGAAAGAGGGCCCCAAACCCCCCATGATCATCGTGTGGAGAAATGTCATACTGATGTCTCTGTTGCATATAGGGGCTCTGTATGGCGCCTTCCTCATCCCGTCAGCATCTCATTTAACCTTGCTTTGGTGTAAGTACGATAAATCATCATTTTATTCTGCCTGCATTTAAATCACATTTTGCCAAATAACACAGCTCATCTTTGTCAACCCAATGATCTGTTCCTCATATTTCCTGTCACAAGTTAGGGTTTGTAATTAACTTAGTTATGTTCCAAATCAAGTGATCAGTAAATTACTTTGTCAAGGAGTTATCAGTAATCCAATTAAGGTTACTACTTCAATATAACTATGCCAACACTGGTCACAACATACATATTTTGGGTTGTAAATGTCATTTTCATGCTTTTAACATGTGTTGTGATTGAATCTCAAGCTACTTCCAGATCAGATTTTAGCTCATTCTTTTTAATTTTTGGCTGTTAATGACAAAAACTTCCTTCAGCCACTTCTGACAAATTGTGTGACAGTTCATATTTTCAGGTCTCGCTTGTAAATGAGTCCTCGAGGGTCAGTGAGACTAACCTGTATAAATAAAGGTCAAATGAATATGTCAAGGTTATTTTATTTCTAATCTATCAAAGATGATTACTCTTATCAGAGGCACCAATTTTTTTTATATTATGCATTATTTGAGACCAAGTCTATTAAAACTACCTTATCTTTATCATTTGGTTAGTCTCTCCTCATTGTCAGGCCTTTGTACTGGAGATGCTCCACAATAAGATTTATAATTATCAACAATCAAAAATGATGTGTTGTTTCCAGTTTTGCTTTGTTGTTCCATCCATTTGAAGCGAGGCAGGTTTTAAAAACACTATATTGATCGTGTGTTTAGACTAAAGTGGCAATTTCCTTCTGTCCACAGCTGTACTCTGTTTTTTGATAAGCGCTCTAGGAATTACTGCTGGGGCTCATCGTCTGTGGAGCCACAGAACCTACAAGGCTTCATTACCTTTAAGGATTTTTCTCGCCGTTGCCAACTCCATGGCATTTGAGGTAAAGGAAAATAAAAAGGAAGTAAACCTCCCTTAACAGATGTAGTTTTTACGTCATATCAGCAGCGTGTGCAATCACTGTCTCCGCCACAGAACGACATCTTTGAATGGGCTCGAGACCACAGGGTTCACCACAAATATTCCGAGACGGACGCCGACCCTCACAACGCCCGCCGGGGTTTCTTCTTTGCCCACATCGGTTGGCTGCTGGTGCGCAAACATCCTGATGTCATTGAAAAAGGACGCAAGCTGGAGCTCAGCGACCTGCTGTCTGACAAAGTTGTAATGTTCCAAAGGAGGTAAAGGCACAACTTTATGTTTCATTTTTCAGAACTTTTCAGAAAGGCGCATTCATCTGTAACCCAAATAGGATGCGTGCAACTTGTAGTCAAAGTTCTAGTTTAACGTGGTAGAAAGGAAGTCCATGTTCAAAAATAAGAGTGTCACTTTTATTTATTATGCCACTGAGGCAACCGCTTCATACCAGCTTCCCCCCACCCTCCCTTGTTGTCTTGACAGGTATTACAAGCTCTCTGTGCTGCTGATGTGCTTCTTGGTCCCGATGTTTGTGCCTTGGCACTTCTGGGGGGAGTCCCTCTGGGTGGCGTACTTCATCCCGGCTCTGCTGAGGTACGCCTTGGTGCTGAACGCCAGCTGGCTGGTCAACAGCGCAGCTCACATGTGGGGAAACAGACCCTATGACAAGACCATCAACCCCCGGGAGAACAGATTTGTCGCTTTCAGTGCTATAGGTATGAAAACACACAAGCGCATAAATATAAAATGCAAAGTTACAAATGCAAAGTTACAAATGCATTTGTAACTTTAGGCCACAGTGAATAAAACAGTCAATATTTACTAATTATTAGATTTGATTGATATTATTATTTGAGATGTGAATAAGAATTATAGCTAAAGTGAGGGCTTAAAAGTTTAAAATTGTCACTTTTATCTATAGCTTTATACAAAACCAAGTGTATAGTTGTTTAAATGTGTAATGCTTGCATTAAAGTGGATTTAAAACTGAGTGGAGTATAAAACAAATATTTAACATTTAAAACCAGTTTGAAGGTACTCAGTCACGTTTAAGCAACTTGCCCTGTAGGTTCATTAAATTTAATCTTGAAAAAAATGTGAATGCAGCATTTTAAAGAAGCAATTCAGTTCATAGGAGTCTAAAAAATGACATCAATCTTAGTTAATCCTTTTTTTTTTTGCACACAGTTTTTACAACAGTGGGTTTACTTTTCTTACAGGACACACAGTAGTCCCTCGTTTACCACGGGGGAGCCATACCCTGAAGAGTGAAAAACCGCAAAGTAGGAATAGTAGTACAAGTAGTAAGTGGTGTA
>JAVCKU010000047.1:10150553-10162993 GCA_032273985.1 Hypsolebias coamazonicus | reverse complement strand
TGTGCATGTCTATTTTGTAATAGGGACAACATACCTTTGATCAGCAGAGGCTTCGTCAACGACTGCAGCATAATTAAACTTCACATCCTCCTCGTGTTTGCCTTCATTTTTTTTTATAAAATGTCATTTCTTTAATAATCAAAATTGCAACAGTTTTCAATGAAGAGTGAACCTGAACACATCTTTCATTTCATGTGTGCTTTGCTTTAATATATTATGACTTGAGCTAGGAAGGCTGGCATTTTGAAAACTGAATGAATCAAAAAATAATATGTATATACAGTATTCAAGAAATTCTCTTCCACTGCTTTTGCAAAACTTTTGAAACATCTTCACGTGATCAGTTAGCACTTGCAATGTGTGTTATTGATGAATCTCAGCTACAAATACCAAATTTTAGCTTTATATTTGTAAAATAAGCCGAGTTGGGCCTAATTTTCTGTTTGTTCAGGTCAGTTAGCTGTGGCAGCCATCTTGAATCAGGTTGACTCTAAAGGTTAATCAAATGTACGGTAGATGACAAATGATTACTATGAGCTTCAAAACAATCCGTCCAGTGGTTTATTATATTTTGCTAACAGACAAGTGAACAAATGCATACGTCGTTACATGCTCGCCCACCTTCCATGGCTGGGAGCAAAAAATATCAAAGTTGACTTGGCAACCAGCAATTAGTATTAATATTTAATATATTTATTAGGTTAGGTTTATTTCTCATATGCAAAATCATCACAAGGGCAACAATGTAATGAAATGCTTAGGATGAGAAGACCTGTCTTGATGAGCCAAAAATAAATAAATACATAAAAACAACAACAATACCAACGCATGCAGCAATAATACTAACATACAAAAAATACTACTACAATACTAAAAACATTAAAAAAGAACTACTAAAATACTAAAAAAACAAGGCTATTACTAACACTGTCAATAATGTGTGCATTAATCTACTTTTTAGATAGTGTTTACCAATATACAAAAGGGGTGCCCCACCCCCCAACAGAACCGTGCCCCTCGCCTACCGAACCAAACTGCTTTTGTATAAAAGTTGCAGGGTACGAAAATTGTGCAAAAAAAAAAAAAAAAACTGACTAATAGGCCAGAAAATATGGCATCTTTCAAATTTACTGAATCAGTCATTATCGTGTTAAATAAGGTCAATTTGATGTGGCAACCACTTTGAATTAAACTGATTCCAGAAGAATATCATTTGCAGAAAAATGTACATTACAGGTGGTCCTCGGTTTATGACCTACCCGGGTTACGGAAATCCGGACTTACATTTGCCTCCCCAGTGACTTGATCACACTCCACACGGTGCCGTTTATGTGTTTTTTATGTATTTTTTTGAGGGCACTGTGTTAGCTAACTGCTTGGAAATACAGTACTGTACATGTTTAAGGTACAGAATATACGCTGGTGTTGTGTCACGTTGAAAAAAACGTGTTTAAAAAGCCGTTTACCGTTCGCCATGTGCTTTCAGTTTCGGGTTACGTTCAAAATCCAGACTTACGTTTCACCACGTGTTTTCAATTTCGGGTTACGTTCAAATCGGTATACGACTGGGCCGTTGTAATGGAACTCGAACGTAAACCGAGGACCACCTGTACAAAGAGAAGTGGGAGGAGCGTGGGAGCAAATCTAAAACATTGAAAGAGTATAAAAAAGGAAAATTATCAGGCAATGAAATGTAGAATTAGGATCCAACAGCCTTTGGGGGTAAGACGCTCAGATAAGAGGAAGGAGAGAGCAAAAGTGTAAATGTAAGAAGTGGCTGTGAGGTGAGGGAGCAGAGGGCTCCCAGTGGTCAAATAAACTGGCTGTTATTGGTTTGATCAGCAAAGCGTGTGAGTGCTTCACTATATCACAAAGATGACTCCCCATTTCCAGATAATGGCCGTGCGTTCGTAGGATTAACCTTCCCGGCGTGAAAACGTAACGTATACAGATCCCCACCCTGTGTTCACCACAGTGTTTATATGCTGTGAGAGGGTTTTATGGCAGGTGGGCTGTTGAGGAACACTCACGCTGATGCTTGAGCTTGCAAAGCACTCCCACCTACCCCCCCAGTCCTAATGATTATGGCAAATGTTTAATCATTGCAACACTAATGGCTCTAAATGACACATCTGTGCCAACTGTGACTTTCAGGAACGCAAGTGTTGTTAATAAAGTCATTAGTAAGCAATTACTCAGCTTCACTTGAGGGGGGGACCCGCATAAGATCATTACGTAATCATCAACGACAGACGAACAAGCCCAACATGAATCCATCATCCTTACTGGTCGCAAAACCTGAAGCATAACCATTTATCTGGAGGTAAAATTCCACAAACTTCTCTCATTTTGTTCAACAGATTTAAATAAAGTCAGATTAACGGAGCTCTTAATTCTTGACAGTCCTTTTTAAACAGAACTCACATGCACATCACTCCTTCTGCTACCTCACCCTAGGTTGTTAGGGTCTTTGTGAGCCTGGCGCACATGCAAGATGTCTCACTTTATTACACAAAGATCAGTTTTCACAGCTCTTGAATCTAAGTGCTACTGAAAACCAAAATATGTTCACTTCGACTAGTTCCTCAGAACCTAATGAGTCCATTTGAGTCATTTTATATTAATGATGTGCAATTATGCCTATAATTAACAAGATAAAAGCTTGGGAAAAGATATTCTATTTCAAATAGCACAGTTATGTTTTATTCATTTCAGAACTCTTAAAGTTTATCTTCCCAACTCCTCAGCAGTGTCCTAATCTCCACTCTGGGAACTCTTAAGTGACCTCAATACATCCCTGCTTTAATAGAAGTAGCCATTGATAACAGAAAGGTCTATAAAATAAGTTTCATATCATGCACTTACTTTATCCTTCCCACTTTTTTTTTTTAACTCACTTTCACGTTACCGAAAGCACATTGTGCTAAAGTTCTTACTGATCAGATGGTGCCACAGAAAGCCCTGAGGTGTTTTTGTCCTTAGCAGCAGTTAGCATCGAGCTGCTGTGGGACAGGTGTCCAGCTCTCACAGGTAGACCCGGTTAATCTGTCGCCTTTATATTCATGTATTCAAACCGAACAGTTTGAAGGAGAGTGTGTTCAGGCGCCTACCAGAGTTTGGCTGTAATGACGACTGCTGTCAGGATGAGCAGAGAGGAGATGGTCACGGTGACGTAGAACTGAGGGTCAACTGTAAAACACACACACACACGGTTGGTCCACTGTCACCGTATTCAGAACAAGAAAAATAAAATCAATGAAGCCAGCTGAGACATGAAATTAGATGTGCAATATTTTGCCCGCCAACCACAACACCGCTGACGTCTTTTGTCTTTTTTGCACAGTTTTGACATCAGCCAAATTTTCCCTGTGAGTGATGAAAACTTTATTAGGCATACCCCGCCACTGACACAGCTGGCTGCACACAAGAGGGTGTCAGCCTTCACCCTGGTGACAGCTAATTCCCTGGAGGACTCCTGGCGAGTGTGTGCTCACTCAGCGCCACCTTTATTTAGAAATCCTTCATGCGGATCTCCTGATGCCCACCTTCCTCGGGCTCCGTCTCCTCCGCCTTCGCCCCTCCATCCTCCACTCCCTCCTGGTTCCTGGACTCCTGCGGTGCCCTCTCCTGGGGCTGCACGCTTGAATCGAGATAAAGCCAGTCCTCGGATGTGGCGGTGCCGACCCCCTGCTGGTTCCCGTGAAGGCGCAGGTGGTCGGTTTCCTGGCTGGAGAGAAAGTGGTAGGTCTCATCCTCCAGTGGCTGAGTGGGACCCCACACCACCGCCCACAGAGGAGTGGGTGTGACCTGGGACGTGACAGACAACTGGACCGATAGGGCGTCCACCTGCTCTTCACCCTCACTGTCGTCACGGTTACAGGTGGAGGGCTGTGAGACCAGAGCAACCAGGAGGAGGGAGATGAGGGCAGGGAGTCGTGCGACAGGAGAGATGGAGCTTTAAAAAAAGAGAGGAGGAGAAAGAATGAGAGGTGTTGAAGTGACAAAGGACTTATCAGAGAAAACCCATTGCCCAGAGGCACCCTGCACAACCTCAGCAGCTCACATTGATTTCCATGCCAGCCATCAATCAGAATGACATTTTATGCATCTGCATCCCATACTCCGAAACTATCCATCTTACCATCTCTCCATCGCTTCGCTCTGTTCACTGAGACTCCTCTTCTCCGATCATCTCTGTAAGATAAGAGGAAAAGATAGATAGAAGAGGGGAGGGTCCTGCTTTCCAATAGTTGTAAACAAACGGCAGGATTAATGGCTCAAATCAAACTTTCTCTCTTTTTTTCTTTTAATGATAATAATAAAAAAGGCACCCCGGGGAAGCTAAATTTAACTCGACTATGAGCCGCACGCTTGCAGAAAATGCACTCCTGCATGCCAAAACATCCAAAAGTCTGCACTCGACTGCTCTGCTCTCACTTCACACAATTAGAGCACACACACCTGAGAAGAGCACATTAATCACTATTACGAGCATCATGCACAAAAAGCCAGCACTCAGCGTGGCACTTTGAGCAGACGGAGACAACTTCCATCAACAACTGCTGCCCAAAACGCCACAGAAACGTCACTTAAGACTCGCATGCACACCGGGAGTCGGACACGAGCAGTCCGACACATCTCCGTTGTCGTGCTTACCTCTGGCAGCGGAGAGAGAGAATGAGAGAAACGAGGGGAGATACGGAAAGCAAGTGAGGAGAGAGGGGGGAAAGCATCGGTTGCCGTAGCGACCGAAACATGTAGAGGCGGCCCGAGTTAGAGTGGGGAGAGAGAACGATGGAGGGCAGCAGACTGTAGGAAAGAGATTTAAATGCTAATTGTGTTTTTTTCTTAAATGAGTTTAATTAAACGGACACAGAAGAGAAATGAATTTGACGAGGCAAATAGAAATGATACCAAGGACGACATTAATGAGATGATTTTAGAGATGAGAGCTTAAACAGACGAAAAAATACTCTTCCATGTTTATGAAGGCGAGCAAGGACACCCCAGAGACAACGAGACAGCAGAGGAGGAGAAAAGAATGAGCAGAAAAAGAGAAGGAGGAAAATTTAATTCTTGTTCGTTTAATCCGGTTACTCCGGCAGAGTGAGGGGACGAACTGGTGTGTCGAGGAGAGGCAGGGTCACAGAGAAATGTAACAAAAATAAAAAAATAAATACAAGAGATGCAAATGTGAAGTCACAGTTTGACTGCTTTATTGAACGTGAAAATATTTACATAGAAAACAATCTGCCGATCCTCTCTCTGTCCATACGCTCCCCCCTCCCAGACTAACACTCAGTCTGTCACTTCACCCTCCTTCCGAGTCTCTGCTCTGCCACCCTCTCATTTCCTCCTCATGGCTGCAGGCCGTGCAGCAGGAGAGACCGCCGCTCACTGAAGAACACACCGCAACCACGAGCCGGACCCCCCGTCCTCCGCACCGTCAGGCCCCCCGTCATCTCCTTCGCCTGGATTATCCTCGTCATCTAAATGACACAAGATTTCCACAGGGGTTTGTCACGACACTTATCTTGACGCCTTTAATTTCGGCGATTGCTCATTAAAACGCGCGTCAGTGAAGGGACGCGTGACGACGCGCGAAGCTGAGAACAGTTTTGACTGTACCGTCGCTCTCGTCGTCTTCGGTGTCCCCCTCTGACTCCAGGAGGCACGAGTCCATTCGGCTGTCTCTCCTCACTGTGACGTCGCCTCTGTAACGTTTAATTAATTAATTAAGCGCCGAGTATCGACGCAGAGGGTCTCAACTTTAATTTCAGTTGACCCGCGTGGAATGAATGAATGAAACTTTTTTAAGACAGGTATTGTTTTCACCTCTGCTTCCCAGAACTGGGGAGCTGCTCCCAAACGACGAGGTCTCGACCTCCGGTGACCCAACGATGGTCTCCGCTTCCGGTGGTCCACGATGCGAAGCAGAGGATTCTGGGAGCGTTTGGCCAGGTCAGAGAGGCCAGATACCGACACCGAGGCAGAGAGAACACTGCAGAGAGGAGAGAGCGATTAAAGGATTGGAAGTCAGCAGAGGAACTCAACGGTTTCCATTTGGACTTTAAGTCCTTATTGTGTTTTCACGCTCGGAGTGGAGAGTGTGACTTCTGGCTGCACGGCGTTAACTCACAATTAAGCGCGCTCTCTCCGTTCGCCAGGTCGTAGCTGGAGCCAATTAGGAGGCCCCCCGTCTGGTGAACGCAATCTGTTACCCCGGTGATGCTGCTGTGATTGGTCAACCTGGAAATCACTCCTGTGATAATTAAACAGATGTTTTGGTGGAGGAATTATGTAGATTTAACAAACATCTGTGCCCAGCCCAGTCCTGAGCTCACCAGTCCTCCAGTGAAGGATCTTGAGCCAAGCTCGACCGTAAGCCAGGAACACTCGGTCCCCCCGCGGGCTGAGACTCAGGCGCCCCTCACCTAAGCCCGTCACCTGGCTGCTCCAGTGGTGCAGCAGCTTCAGTGGGTCTCGATCCGAACACTGGTTCTCCCACACGGACACCGCTCCCTCAGCCGAGCCGCTGAACACCAGCGGACCCTGCGACTGTGGAGGGTATGAGAGACATGGTTGTCATGGTGATCTGAGGTCCTTATCCACTGTTTGTGGCTATGTGTTTACATGCGTGTCAGATTTGAGACTGCATGTATGTTTGTGTAAACAGAATAAAAGTGGGGAGAATTTTTTTCTTTCTGTAAATGGATTGTGTGCTTTGCATGATAAACAACAAAGAGGAAGGAAAATAATGTGCAATGCTTTAATGCTTTGGGCACATTATGATGATTGCAAATTGAAGAAAAAAAAAGTGCATGTGTAGTTCTGGGTTTCAGCATTCATAAAAGCCTTTTTTTGCTAATAGAAACTAACAGCGTGCTCCAGAATTGGATGAGCTCCACAGCTTACATCTGAGCAAAAATATCTTAAAATAATAAATAAAGAAAAGCCCATGTGAGGACGAAAGTGTAGAAATGTGTCTGATTTTTCAGAGAAGGGGCTTTTTCTTTTTTTTAATTGCTAATCAAGAATTATAAATACATTAAAGACAGCTTCTAATGCACATTTTTTTTTGGTGTCAGCCTTTAAAAAACAGGCAGAAAATTAAAACCAGCTTCAGCATCCACAGTGTGGCGAGCGTGTCAGAAGGTGTGTGACCCACGCACCTGGATGGAGGTGACTGCTTCCTGGTGAGCGTTGACTGACTGGCAGCTTTGGAAAGTGAGCCAGCTCCAGACTTGAACTTTCCCTCCGTCTGCAGGGCGACAGAGCGTGAGGTTAACATGTGGCGACAGCCGACTGGCAGTCGTTATCGTTGGGTCACGGCTGGCGCACCTGAGCCTTCAACAGGATAGCAACATGCTACGCTAACTCACTGGCAGATGATGCTACAGTGTCAGACTCGGCATAGATATTAGCCAAGACAGAAACACAGTCTGAGATACTACACATAAATGTAAAAAAAATATATAGACACAAGAAACAAATCCCAACGACTAAGATCTGTGACGTCTTCAAAGAAACACACCTGATCCTGTGATGATGTAGCCGTCCCCCTCAGGCACAAAGCAGAGCGCAGTCACAGCGTTGAACGTGTAGACAGACTTAACACACTGCCCTAAAGATAGCAGCAAGGTAACTGAGAATATGCAGGCCATCTTATTTCTCAGGATGTATACGTTTGTGTAGGAATCATACCGATGCTCAGGGCCCAGATCTTCACATAGCAGTCTGCAGAACCGCTCAGAATGAACCGCTCTTTATCGGACAAAGACAGGGACCAGGCTGAGGAGGGGGCAAAGAGACAAAATGGGACGGAAGCAAACGATGAGAAGGATCAGGAAAAACAAAATGGAGCGATAAGGAAAATAAATTAGCCTGGAAGACAGATGCAAATAAGTGATGATGCATAAAATAATAAGAAAAAACAGATTGCAGGAAACGGGGAAAGAGAGACCACACATGATTCTTCAAACAAGTCCACACAGTGACTGCTGTGGCTGAGCTGCTCTGTTGAGGCGTTGCACTTCCACGTTTGATGAGTTAAGTTGGGGAAGCAGGTGGAAAGGCAGTTTATGAGGAAAGCCAGAGAGTCGAATGATGGAGGGCTGCTCGCTTCAGTCAGACAGTGAACTCTCTAAACGGTCTATTGAGGTTATTTCTCACTGGAGATGATCTGATGAACCGCTCCTATAATTGCCACGCCGCGGGACACAGACATTACTCAGCTGAAGCCGGCCCACAAGTGCATCGGCGTGTACTCACCCAGCCTCTTGCAATACTCGGGGGGAGGCGCAGACAGACAGGTGACTCCGCCGGTGTGACCCCCCAGGTTCTTGTGCTCTGTTGCCGTGGGAACGTGCCACACCTTCACTGTTGTGTCTCGACTTAGATGGGAGCAGCGATAAAGAGGGGACACAAAGACAGAGCGAGGGAGGGAGGATAAGATGTTAGAAACAAGCGACGTTTATTTAGTTTTATAGAAAACGCAAAAAATTTGAGCAGACGAGCAGAGAAGAGCTCAGACGGTGGGGAAAGAGCAAACGCTTATTAAGCAATAAATTAAGTGGAATGTTCATGTTGCACACCCATTATGCTAATTACATGCCGTTTTACCTTCCAGAAACAACCAGGTTGTCAACAGCAACCACACTGGTGATTATGTCATTGTGACCCTCCAACAGCCTCAGGCGAAACCTCGCCTTCTCCCAAGATGCTTTGAGGGATGTAAACTCAGCTTCTGTAAAGAAAATGATTTGTGCAATTAGCGTTGTTGACTCATCTGCATCCCGGCTTGTTAATCTACAGCACACGATTCTTCCGTATGGATTAGTGTGTCGCTGCAAAGCGTGGGGCTAAATTAGCTCCATGGATGCAAAACGTGGGCCCTGACTTCAGGGGAGCAAGTGCAGCCTGTTGGTTTTAATCCTGGCAGCCGCTTGAGCTCGTTAGGACTCCTTGGGGCATACGTCTGTAATCCGGTTTTAGATGGTAATCGAAAATTAGGGCACAGTTTTGCACTTTTAATAGCCTGAAAAAAGCGTGGCGATATTTTCTTCAGTCGCTTTTTGCTGATTGGCTCACCTTCCTGTCGCAGTAGCTGTTCTGTGTCAAAGTCTGGACAGCCTCCTGACTCATCTCCACTCTGATGTGACACCTTGGCCCGCTCTGTCCCATCCTGCAGCCTGCCCAGTTCTGCTGCATCCCCTCCTGCCTCCCTCTGCCTGGCAGCCTGTGCTTGTGATGCTCGAGCCCTGGACTCCGTCTCTCCCTTAAGGATCTTGGAAGCTGGAGGCGTTTGTGATGGAAGGGCCTCGGGGGTATCGTCCCTGTGCCAGTGCAGAAAGCAGGAGTTGAATGAATAATCAAGATGCAAAATGCACACAGCATCCTGTGACAATTAAAAAAAAAACACCTATGCTTCAAGTTTTACACTAAACAAAAACACAGATTACAAACATGTATTTATTCAGCGTCATGTCCACACAGGCTGATTTCCAGATCGCTGAGGAAGAGGACGGAGAGAGGACAAGAAGACGACATCACTGAATGATGTTTACATGACACAAACAGTAAAAAGTTGTCTTTTCTAAAAGAAAAGAGTATTTGATCTCAAGTGTTTCTGGACAAATGTAGAAAAAAGATCAAAGGTTTCAAAGTGAATGTTGTTGCTTTTGAAAAATGAAGCTCCTATCCATATGCCCCTCCACCTCTCCCTCACTTTCTTACACTTGTCTTTTCATCTTCTCCTTATTTCCGTCTCCCGCGATCCCAAGAGTTTGCTGCGGGCCAGAAAGCTGCAGCTGAAGCTCAGCCAATCTGGAGCGCAGCTCCGCCTTCCTGGAGATCTGACAGGGAAGAAGTCAAGAGATTGGTTGTAAAGCAAGCTGCTAAATCCACAAGTTGTTTTTATCTTGTTTACATGCACATGCAGATCACTCAGAGCGTCTCGACTTATTAGGCTGCAGCTCACAGCGCAGCCCGTGCTTCTGTCTGATTGAGAGCTTTGAAATATGCATGAATGAGTAAGTTGATGTCAAGTGTGTATCAAGTGTTTGTTTTCTCTGTTAAAGGAGCACTTCATCAACTTTACACAGTTTGTCTCGCAGTTCATGAGTCGAGGGCAGCTCTGCATCTGAAAATAATTGGGCATAATTTGTTGGTTTGATTATACCGATACGGTTATTTTCATCTGTGTGTGAATGTAGAATACAGATTCTAAGAAGGATTAACAAGACTGACACTTTTGCAGCACAGGGCACTGGAAATTTAAGAAAATATGATTAAATTGCATTGTGGGAATTGTATTTTCAGAGAAGAGTGGGCTCTGTGTTGACATGAATATGTTATTTTAAGGGTAGGTTTTAAATGTTTCACCTTTTCACGTTGGGTGTCTGCATTCACTGCAAACTTAAACACACTCTATTCTTTAGTTCTGACATGTTTTGGGGCTTGCAGGCCTTCAAAATATCTCATTCAATGAGAACATTTGTCAGACTTCAGTTTGGAGGAAAACAATCAAAGCAACTAAGTTTTATAATCTATCAATTTTAATTTCATATTGAGGTTTGTTTGTTTTTTGCCAGTGATTTTTCCTTTTTGTATTTTATTATTTTTTTTTTTAACTGCAAATTGAGAAATAAATGTTTTACCTCACTTCTGGGGAAAAAAAAAACAAGTTATAATGCTCTCAATTATGCAGAGGAGAAGAGCAGAGTCATGCCTCAATTTTAACTTAAAAATGAGCTGCAGAGAAAAATAACGGTACTGATGCCATAATGGATTTTGGCCAAAACACCACAAACTGTTCCTTAAATCATAAAAATCTATATTTTCATCTCATTTGATGGAGATGCAAAGAAATTATCTTCCACTCTGAGAAAAGTTCAAGAACTTAAACAAACCTCAATGTTCTTATCTTCCAGATTCCTAAACACCTACTTCAAGTTATTTTTATTTTCTTTTTAGATGGAAGTTATTAGTTTAACCCTTTAATAAGTTAAATTAGCCTTGAATATTTTGTTGCTAATTTTTGACAGATATATTTTTGCTGAAACTGAACAAGGATAAATTCCAGCTGAATTGTTGTTGCTGAATATTTTACTATTCTCAAAGAATTAACTTTTTTAAACAGACTATTAAATTTATTGAAATTATTATCTTCATTTATTTCACAACTTCATGAGAAAATGTTCAAGGTGACAGCTGATAAATAATAAAGGGGTCATATAAAATGTTAGAAAATGAAGTATTTCTTGTCTCTGGCATAATGCTTTATTTATTTGTTCTATTTAATAGTATCACTTTAATTTGAGTAGTTTCCATTACTGTGATTTCTCTCAAGTTTATAATTTAGCAAATGTGGAAAGAATGGCATTAAAATTTATATTTTTTTCCTCTCAGCTCTTCTTTTAAAAAGCTGGACATGAGTGATCAAAATAATGCAGTTATTGCCTGTTTTTTTTTTTATCTATATATATTGAAAATGCAGAAGATTAGTTAAAGTTAAACTCCCACTAATTATGCTCAGAATCCAAAGCACAATGCTTGTTTTGCATCTGAATTGAAGTCAATCAATTTGTTATTAAACTTTTCTGCAACACACCCTAATGCATTTGATCCATCCCAGTTTATGTAAAACCTTAAAAAAGAGAAAGTACAGTAAAACAACTATTTTTATATATAAAGTATTCACCTTTTGGACACTTTACCCTTTTATTTGTGTTAAAAATCAGTTATAGTCAATATTAATTGACATTTTAGACAAAAAAAATATAAACAAAACTCTAATAAAGTGAAAACTGATTTCTACAAAGCAATGCCAAGTAAATAAGAATACGTAATGTAAAAGAAGTATAAGTCTGGGTAAAGATACAAAAAAGATTTCTAAGGCCCAGGAGTTTTTTTAAATCCATCATCAAGAAACAGAAGGATCATGGGCCGTGTGTAAATCTACCAAGAGCAGGCCGTCCTCACAAACTGAGTGGCTGTGCAAGAAGGAGAAAAATGGGAGAGACCACCATGATACCTGTGAGCACTCTGAAGGAGTTACAAGCTTCAGCAGGTGAAATGGGAGAGAATGAGCATACAACTGTTGTCTGAGTTCCTCACCAGTCCAGGTTTTATGGGAGAGTGACCGTGTTTGGCAGCAACCACATACTGCACATCACCACAAACTCACCATCCCCAGAGTGATGCATGGTGATGGCAGCATCATGCTGTGGAGATGCTTCTCATCAGCCAACCCTGGAAGGCTTGAAAAGTTAAAGAGTAGAATGAATGCTGCAAAATACAAGGAAACACTGGAGGACAACCTGACACTCTGCAAAAGAAGTACAACTTGGGGGTGGGGTGGGGTGTACAAACCGGATTCCAAAAAAGTTGGGACACTAAACAAATTGTGAATAAAAACTGAATGCAATGATGTGGAGGTG
>JAVCKU010000047.1:10114736-10126973 GCA_032273985.1 Hypsolebias coamazonicus | reverse complement strand
TTTGTTTGCAAAAACGAACATAGCTGAATGATACAAGATATATATGTTGTGCCATTTTATGCAAAGTTCAAACATCACGTCAGTGAACCTTTAACCTTTTATAGATTTTAACTTGGTGTTTTTGTTCTGGGTTTCCTCTGTGATGGCAGTGTCACCATTTACAATCTTTGGGAGGCTAGTGTAGATTGCTAATTCAAAATTTTCAGCATTTTATTATTAGAAGTGTTTAATATATATGTTTTTCCCTAAAGATTCTAGCAGGCATTTACCCAGTGTCTCAGCTGCAAGAGCCATACACATCGGTTGGTTATTTGTGTGAGAGGACTCCATTCCTTTCTGTACTGAAACTCAAACACCCCAGTTTGTTAGAGAAGGAACCACAGCAAGGACAACAGGGGTCCATAGAGCCCCGCTGGACTGCTTGGGACGTGTGTGAGGGTAAGAACATATTTATGACTGTATCGGACATCAGTGCGCTGGCATTATTGTTTATAAGTAGCTGTTCACTGTTTTTTTTTTTTTTTTTGTAACTGTCCTGGTGAACATTTTCTAACATAAAAAGGTGATCTAGTAAATAAACAAAATATCATTACAGTGTATAATATGGCTTAAACATTAAACATCACTCAATTCATTACTGTCATATTATTTGTGTGTGCGTGCGTGCGTGTGTGTGTGTGTGTGAGAGAGAGAGAGCGCGATGAACACTAATAATTTGAGAGCTGCACAGTTAAGTGTTACAAAGGAATAAACTATAATAACATTTCCTTCCTGAGGCACTGCTTATTAGTGTATAAGTTTATTTTTGTAATTAATCTTGTTGTGGCAATAAATGACACAAAGACTATAAACAAACTCTTTTTCTTTATAACAATGTCACAAGTCGCTACTGTTCCTTGTAACTCTTATTAAACTACTTAATCTCTGTTTGTGTTCTTCAGCTTGGGCAGAAAGAAGAGGCTATAAAACAGCTAAAGCTGCCCGCAATGATGTTTACCGTGCAGCAAACAGTCTACTGAGGTTGGCCATTGATGGCAGGTTGTGCCTCTGCCTCAGACCACCTGGCTACAGCTGTCTGAGAGGTAAGAGGGGCTTCTCCACTTCTTCTCAAGTAACTCTTCCCTTCAAGCGCATTTCAAATGTTTGAGCTAGAATGTCTTGTAGATCATTTATTTTGAGGATTATTTATGGTCCACAGAGCACTGGGAAAATCACCCGGACTTGCCAGAAATTATGGCACTTCAAGGAAGAGCAACAGAGGAGGAAGGAACCGATGAGAAGGAAGATGAAGAGGATGGAGAGTCCAGCAGCGAGCCAGAGGAGGAGAGAGACCGGGATGCAGATGACGACGAGGACGGAGACGACGAAGATGAGGGGTTTGGACATAAAAAACAGGGAGATGAGAAGCCATCTGGCTTTTCTGTCAACATGTACAATGTACTCCGGGAAAACGAGTGTGCTTAACAAAAAAAGAAAGAAAAGATGAAAGCAGAGTTAATGAATCATTTCTCTTTACTGTCTGCTTCAGTGCACTTTTCATTTCCCGGTTTTCTTAAAACGGCGTTCCTTCTCAGGTTTTCTTGTGTCTCCACTTCTCGTGTCTGCAATGTTCTCACTCATTCACCCATTCATTCCCTCCTCCCCACAATGTGCAGAGCATATTTATGCATTCCATGCTGTGCCTCTGCTCTGCTGGTTCATCCCCAAAGCTCGATCTTTATTCTTGCTTCTATGAAATGATTTAGTTTTATTTTGCATGTAGTTATTAGTGACAAATAAATTTCCCTGAGCCTGTAACGATCAACTGGTTTTCAATCTCATGATTAGAAATAGAAAGTGCCCTCATAGCTGAAATGCCAAATTTCAGAGATGATAATAAAACCAGTCAGGTACACTGTTGAAACCTTTCACTGAAGAAGCTAAACTAAATCTTTCTAGACAATAACATTTGGTTTGTGGGTGTAAAATGGTATTTTGAAGATATTGGGCCATAAAACTAGAACAAACATCTCAAACGTCTGTAAATTATAGTGGTTGTGTCAGGAATAATTCATTTGAACTTGGTTTTGGTTCAGATTGTATTTTATTTGAAAATTAAAATAGCATTTGGTTGAATTGTTGAAAGTCGTACTGAACGCGACTGTTCCAGGATTTTAACTTGTAGTGTTTTAACTACTTCAACTGTCCTCAGAGGTTGATAGTTTTCAGTACTTGGCGTAGGAGTTTGATGCACTTGTACATCATATTTGTATGCAAATGGAAGCACGGGGCCTTTGAATGAACAAAAACTGCTTTAAAAAAATCAGTTCAGGAGATAGTTTAATGATCATCAAAACAGTCACTGCTGTCTTTTCAAGAGGTTTAGCACAAATATTAAAAACAGATTTATTTTTTAGCTGCTAAACAACTGCAACATTAAATATGCAGTTCAAAATGTAAGCTGCTGAGCTTTAGTTTAAAGGTGAGCTAGAACTTAAATATGTTTAATAAAACAGGGTTTTAGAGTAGTTTCTTTCATTTTACTTTTGTGTAAATCTGCCCATTTCTTTTTGTTTGCGGTCTGTGTTTAGTTAATCGGCTGCTAGCTGCTTCCATCAGAGCGACCACTCAAGGAACCAAGGAAATATTTTGAATTAATTGTTTATTTGTCCCTGAAATACTCTGAAAAAGAAACTAATCGCTACAGATTCTCTTGTCCGTGGCTATAAATAAACTTCATACCTCAGAAATGACATAAAACAACATTTCTGCTGTTTGCCCAATTGGTTCTGTTCTGGTGTGTGATGACGTTGCTGAAAACCTGAGTGCTGTGTTGTTATAGGTGTGCTGTTGCAACTCATCTTTAGCGCAGTGTTGTGTTACCATGTAATACACCACAAAACAGCCATTGTACAGTCATTTGTACTGTGAGTACAGTGAAAGCAAATACTTAACAGTACCATGCTGTTAGACATGCTGTCGTTTGCTTTTCCTGAAAATGTGAGAATAAGCTGGAGAGTGCAGTGTGGGTGGAAAGGTTGAGGTGTGTTCAGGCTGTTTTCTGCATTCCTTTTTTCGTTCCTAGTACACCTTCTGATGACTGCTTTATGCAATTAAAAAAAGAAAACCATCAAAACTTGACTGATCTATGTGTGTGTGTTTGTGTTCACCCACACATCATGTTAATTTAAAAAACACAAGCTTGTCTTATTGTGTTAACTAAACATTTAAGGAGCTCAGAAATTAGCAGAAACCCTTTGCTATTACTGTAATTTGTGAAAGTAATGTAAAACATTTGCTATATGTTTTTTTTTTTAATTACATGTTTTTATGGGTTCATCAGATAAATAATTATTAAAGCCAGACATACTGATGTGAACAAGCGGTGCTCCTCTCAGATCTAATTAAATCCTCCCCAGATCACGTCTGTATTAAATTTCCCTAAGGACAATCCTGAAGCGGATCATTTAAATGTGTATAAAATGTACTCGACCACAAAATCAAGGCATCTGATCCTGTCGACAGATTCATACTCTCATCCAGTATTTTCTTGGCAGTGGAGTGACTTTAATTACATGTCAATGATTGGTTTAATCTAAATGATTTTCACCGTTGTGATTAAACTATTCCACAGGGTTTTATTCAGCCATTTTCCCAACTTGTTCTGTTTAAGGTCACAGAACGGGTTGGACCTGCCCATGATGAACTCTGCCTCTTGCCATACTTTGTCTCAAAAGTATTATTTTAATACATATAATACTAAAAATATATATTTTTAAAGGAAATTGTCCCTTGTGATTGTACTGTTAGATTTTTTTTCTCCAAATGGGTGTTTTCCAGTTGTGGCTGGTTGAACTTGAGCTAAAAATATTGACTTCAGATGCGCTTTAAACTCCAGAAAGATTTGATGTATTTTATTGTCTCCATCATCAGTTCAAGGTTCAATTTGTGAAATTCTTAGAATACCAAGAAGTCCTTTGAACATTTTTCATGGTTCTAGTACATCTTGATATTGTGGGCAAATATTTTTGCAACTTGTATAAGACAAAGCACAATATAAAATGGTATGAAAACAAAATCTCTTAAAAGCTCTTAAGTTAAAATTCTGGTATGTAAATTGAGAACTGTGTATAATGCTTACAAACGTGCTGGATTGAATTATATTCATTATCTTTCACAAATTTACTTTTTTTTTTTGCATCAGGGGTTCTCCTGTTTTGCATTCAATTCAGGCCAGTATAGTTCATATCCTCTGAAGTTGGGCTTTAAATCTGAATAACTCCTGGCAGCACAGCGTGTTGGAATGAGTCACCAGGTTCACAAAGGTTCAGAGGATCCAAACAGCGTGTTGCAAACTAGAGGATCATGTTTGAAGATTTGCGAATTTCATTAAAAAATAAAAACCTGGGAGCAATGCTCGTATGTGATTTCCCTTTTCCAGGCGTCTCCTGACGAAAGAAGAGAATCAACACTTTCCTGTTTAAAGATGCTGCCCTGGAACACGCTGTGAGTCCGCTTTTTATTGGAACCATGGTTTTCAACACTTTCAACTTCCAGTTTTCATTGTTTGTTACAAGACTAATTTTAAAACAGTAAAAAATGTTGGTGAAAGAGAACTGGTTAAAGAAAACAAGACACTACTCCTGCCCAAATTTCCAGCTTATGTTTTGTAGTAATCTGAGCTAAGGAAGAAATGCCTACATTTTGATGTATGCACTGTATTAGAGGTGTAATTGTGGTCACCATGGCAACCGCACTTGCTTTTGTCTCTCCCTGACTGTCGAGTTAATGAAAGGCAGGCAAAAACACCAAAAACATAAGCATCAAACAGTTGCCATGCAAAAGCTATGAGCCAGATCTTCACTCAACATTTATTTATGCAGGTTAGTCCCATTGAGCCTCAAGGGCTCATTTACAAGAGAGACCTGATTAACAGGGATGACAACAGTTCAGTAGATAATCATAAAAGAAATATAAATTGAGAAAAACAAATGATAGAAAAACAAAACCAACTTGAAAACCATTTAATCATTTAGTTGTGTGCGGCAGAAACTAGTTTTTATATTTCTACAACGTGTTCTGTAGGAAATAAGACGAGTGAAAAGGCCCACTTCCTGTTTTGAAGAGAATATTTTGGTTCCATGGCAGTTTGGTGTGCACTCTCTACGCTCAGGGCTATTTGAGCAAACTTCTGCAGCAGCAACAGGTGAGAGAAGACGAACATCCAAACATTTTGATGTGCCATTTTTAAGAGTTTTGAAGGTGATTTTAGTCATCTCAAAAGTTAGTGACATCAACTGTCGCTTGACCATTTTATGTAAACAAAAGCCATAAAAAAATTAAAGTGCAACTGTATATAAAATATGAAAGATATCAAAATGCCAGTTCAGATGTGTGAAGTCCAACTTTCTGTGACCCATTTAAACTTTGATTGATGTTCCCATGTGGATTATGCTTGAAACATGGAGCTCCAAAGTGGGATGGTTTTTATTTATTTATTTTTGGTCGTGGTTCACAAAAGTCTCAGTTCTTTGAATTGTATCTATGGTGTGTGACATACTGTACTTTTACCAAAATCTTAAATGTTATTTTAACAGAATAGAGCTTCAGTGCTTGTGCACTGGCTTTAAATCATTAAGTCCACTGCATGGCTGCTTTTACAAGCACGTGGAGCAAATTATCACCTTTCACAACTTCTAGTAATGTTATTTACATAATTACCAGATAAAAATTGAAACAATTCCCCTCAAATTTATATCCCATTTGAGCACTGTTGTCACGTTTATGATGGGGTTTGCCAGTATTTCTGCTCCTGACGCCTCTCCAGCCCTCTTGTCAAAGAGAATCTGTCTGCAGCTCGTTATCTCATTAAGTTTACTGTGACCCATTGGGCACCGTTCACGAACAAGACGCGACAATGTGCTTACAATCACTCCTGAGCACAGCTATAATCATTATTTACGGACTGAAGTGGGTGGGAAGTCCCTCGTTTAGCATCATTTGGACTCTGTGTCAACTTGCATGTCACTCAAAGCAGTCGACTTGTTAAATGAACTCTGATAGGAGGAAGTGAGAAGACATATGGAGCTGTTTTCAATCTGCCCAATTTCCCCACTCATCGTTCTGACTAACTGTGGCCTCTCAGACCTGTGTAGCTGTAATTACAGTCAGAGACCCCAGATTTACTGGAGCACGACACCGTAAATTTTACAACTGTTAATTAAATTCTGCTGTGTTGAATGTCTTTACTGCCAGCATCGGCCACAGCAGTAATACTCATGTGGCTTCAATTCAATCCTTTTTAAAGAATTATTATTGTTTTGGAAAAGTTTTCACATGATGCAATCATGGGGACTCGCATCCTCTTCGCCTCCTTTCCCTCCATTTTCTCCTCTTTGCCCCTACTCCTGCTCTCTGTGCGACCTCGGCCTGCAGACTGCCGAGGAATGAGACGGTTCCCTGAAGCATAAACACAGAAAACTTCATTATTCTGATTTTCTACTCCTCCCTTGACACACAAATACAGCCGTGCGTGAAAAGTTGTAAAAGGCTGTTCAGGGTGAAAGAGGACAATGAATGTTTTCATTTTTAAAGACCAAACTAAAAAACTATGCTCCCCAGTCAGCTCTGTGGAAACAGCCGAATGGCAATAAGCCTCATTACAGAAACTTATGGTTGTGTGTGTGGGCTGGCAGGTATACTCCTGCTGTCACTAGAGGGCTATCCAAGCCAGCGGCAGGGCTGCTGAGAGCTCTGCTGCACTTGTCAGGTGCAGGTTTATGCATGCTTCTCATTTGTGGTGCTAATAGTGTGCACTTGTAACACAATTTTACAACCATATACAACTTCATCACCTCCAAGGTTGGGTCACAGTCTGTTATTTGTGTGTGTGCAATAGGCCGGTGTGTTGTGTGTGTTTTTACAGTGTAGAGTTGCATGTTAGTTCAGATCCTGTTTTTATTTGTTCATGTTAGGTGGAATTTGTTAGGAAATCTTAATTCTCTGGCTCAAATAAATCACACATTTAAATCTCTCTCTCTCGCTCATGCATGTGCACACACACACATACACACACATTTTTCTACCTTTACAGGGACTTTGCATTGGCTTCCATTCATTTTTCGTTCATTTCTGTAGACTAACCCTGACCCTTGACCTAAATCTAACCATTACCAGTACATAACTAACCCTAAACCTAACACATCCTCAATTTACACATTAGTCCTAAACCTAACCCCTAACCCAAAAACGGCTCTACTTCTTATGGGGCCTGGGATTTGGGCCCCATAAGAAGCGATGGGTCTTCACAACGTCGTATGTGTTGGGAAAATGGGTCTTACATGGCAACAAATCCAAACACACACACACACAGATTTACAGCTCAGGCAGTTGTCTCCCCCCTTCTGGTGTTGCAGTAACGCTGTGGGGGGTGGTGAAGCCTGAATATCTCACATCCCTCATGCTGTTGTTTGCTTCCATTACTATAACCAACAATGTTGCAGGCAATTAAGTAAATTTACTAAATCTCATAAAAGTTTTTTTATTTGTGGACTGTGTATCTTCTTTTTGTGCTACCTTGCTGAGTTGCTTGTGGGTACATTTTATTTATATCATCTTTTTGATCAGTGAAGAGGTTAAAAACAGATTAATGTAATTCAGAGAAGTTTAGTTACCATTTTACATCAAAAATCTTTTTTTTTTTTATTCCAAGAGGCATAAGATTCCATGTGTACAATTATTTCAAAGATAAACAAATAAGAAGCAAGTCTCTTCCAGTTTTATTTACTTCCACTGGTTTAATTTTGTGAGGTAATAGTTCATATATTTTGAAGTGGCGTTTTGTGAACAATTAATATCTCACCTGTTGTAGATGGCTCTTTCAGTGACCTCAGTTTGGAGAAACAGAGTTTATTTCTCATGAAGGGTTAATTTGAGCATAACCAGACAAATTGCTGTCATTGTAAAAACAAGTATAGCGTGAAAAATTTCACTGCAGCTCTGGCGAACTGTAATTTGTAAACATTTATTCTGCTTTCAATTTCACATGACAGAATTAATCTCACAGAAATATTATTTTACTGTCAGAAAGAGCCCAAGACTATACAGGAAGTGCTACAGCTAGCTGCAGCAGCCACTATTAACACTTGCAAATAATCACAGAATTCTATGTAAATAACTGTGTGACAATGTAAATGTTTATACAATAACAATAGGAGAATTTACAAAAAAAATTTTTTTAAATAAAGTTGTTTTAAGACACCAGCTATCGATTTGGTCTTGCCCTCACTTACCCAGGTACGATTTTGATTGTTCATACCTCTGTTGTAGAAAAACAGGAGATTTCCAAACAGACCAAGGTGTACGTCATCAGATTTATTTACAATGCTTTCACAGAATGCGTTCACAGAAGATCAATGCACTTAAAAGATCACACACTCATCAAGCCATCTGAAACGCTGACCTGCTCTGACTTCCTGAACCGGAGAAGTTAGTTTTATAGAATAACCTCCAGCCCAGACCTCAGTCCCTTCCCTCCACATCTGAGCGTGATCAAAAGCTCCGCTGCAGACAGGAAGGAGTGGATCCGATCTTCCTGAAGACACATCACCATTTCATATCAATTGTATCCTATATATCAATATTGTATCAATCGAATCTTGAAGATAATAAAACTAGTTCTTTCTGTTCCTCACTGACCAGCTTGTTACATGGAACACTTGATCGTTCATATCACAGTACAGGACAGAAAGGTGTGGATCATGGCGAGTGCAAATAATGCACATCACCTTGACACCTCTTCAACAGAATTTAATTTCTGAAGGTTTGCATTGTTTAAATGAACATAAATGTCTTTCCTTTAGCACAACACATAAGCTTCTTAAGAAAGCCCACTCATTTTTTCTTTCATTCATTTGTTTAAGTTTGATAATAATAAATATGAGCTTACCTCGTACTTTAATTAGACTTTTTCATTTGATTGATTACCTGCAGGTTATATATACTGTATTGTTCTTTTCATTCCAGTGTTTAGACTGCATAAATAAATCAAAACAAGTCATTATTGTTACTAAAGAGCTGCTCGGTTGACACACCCATGCTTGGGAGAGCTCCATAAGATACAATTTTTTTTTTTTAATCAGTCAGTGTCTCTTTTCCTCAGGCTTTCCAAACTTTCCCAGCAGCACGTCAGCGAATAGTGGCGCGAGCACAAAGGCAATATTTGCTGCACTAAAGTTTCAGCACAATGTGTACACAGCAGAGTTCCCATATCCCTGCTGTCCAGGGTCACAATAAGGCAGCTGGCCTTCAGACAACTTGAGCTCCTCCATGTTGGGGAGGTTCTCTTGTTTGCCACAGAGCGCTCTGAAAGCTCCAAGCTCACGAGGATTCAGTGTTTTGTAGAATGTTGTGTTTTTATTTATTGAAGTACCTCACTGGACGTGCTGGTTTGAGCTTCTATGTGTGTTTACGGCTGCTTCTCGGCCTCCCTGGTGCATGAATAAGACCTCTCTGCTTACTGGTGTCTGTCTGTGACCCCGCCTGGGAGTTTTGAGCCCATGTGTCAGTCGATAATTTTAGCACCACCTCTCACTGCAATGCCATGGCACTCATTTGCGCCCCTTCAGGTCCTCCCCACACCTCCTCTGTCCCTCCCATCAGCCCGTCCTGTCTCCGGGGCCTTCCAGTCCACCACGACAGCCACTCTCACTGGAACGAGGCAGCAACAAGCCGCCCGGTGGTTTCAAACAAAGGGCGGGAGATTTATTTCAGATCAGACTTCACTGTGGTGATAAAGAGCCCAGGCCTGGGATTTGTTTCTCCCTTGTGCTTTGGCCAACTTCAATATTAGTTAAATTAATTAAAGGGTAGCAGTAATTATATCTCTTCGCACAAAGACGCTGAGAAAGTGGCAGGAATGTTTGAGGCAAGATAAACGGCAGTTTGAAACTTAGACCGAGAGTGTGGAACGACGGCACAGATAATTGGAAACGACTGGAGGGGGACGAAGGATAAAATATTAGGAAGAAGGTAGGGAATGTAATTCACTAATTATTCACTTATAGACCTATAGACACTTATTCTATTACTCACTTGTAGAGGTGAGGAGAGGGGGGAGGAAGAGGGAAATTAAATCCTACAGCAGCAGGAGTGACCGTTTGAACAGAGGGCAACGTTTGTAACGGGCTGCCCAAATGCCACTGCAGAGGTTGTAGTTCATATTGTCATCGGTGTGTGTGTGTGTGTGTGTGTGTGTGTGTTAGGATGGATAGCAGGGGATTTCAGAGGGGAGGGAGAGCAACCTGACACTCAAAAAGAGGACCCCTCCCTCCCCCTCCTTCTCCTCCATCGTCCCAACATGAGGAGGAAAAAGCACAAGTGCAATGCTACAGCTGAGAGGATCTCCAGAGACCCCGCCCCCCCCACGTCCTCGTGTGTCCAACAATCCCACCTTCCAACCCCTACCTCTCCCTGACAACAACCCTGGAGCTCAGTCACATGATCTGCAGGAACCACAGGAACGATTCAAACTGGACAGGATTCAGCCAGGGCAGCACGGTTGCTCAGATGGTAGAGCTGTTGCCTGTCAGCGAGAAGGTCGCCAGATCGAATCCCAGCTGGGGAGCCTTTCTGGATGGAGTCTGCATGTTCTCCCTGTGCATGCTCTGGTTTCCTCCCACAGACCAAAAACATGCATGTTAGGCTATAACTGGTTTGTAGGTTTATTTGTTAATTTGAGGATCCCCATTAGTTTCCATCATATTCTGCCTGCAGTCCACACCCCAAACATTGCAATTAAATCATGATTTTACAAACACACGTGTGTTTTAAAGTATTTTGTCATTTTTTTAATACTTGTAAAATGTAGTTATCGAGATTTTTGATTTTTTTTTTTGCATTTTTTTTATCTTAAGTATTTTATTATTCCTACATGTGTCCAGTTTCATTACTTTTTGTCTGTCTAAACAGATCTCACTTGTAAATGGGTCTTCTAGCCTCAGTGTGAGTTATCTGTCTAAATAAAGGTTGAATAAATACTGCTGCTCACAGTCACCTCTCGTTTAAGTGTAGCTTCCACAACTCTCCCAGATCTTCACTGCACTGTGACTAATCAACTTAACTCCCCTGTAGTTGTTACGCTATACATCACATGCACAGCCTGTATCTTGGGTCCTGAACCGTATGTGTTTTGATGTTGTCTCTGTCTGTCTATCCTTCCATGCGTACGTAAGGTTAAGCTTTCTCTCATCTCGCCCATAACTTCTGATCCACTCATATGCATCATCTCTTGACAGTGTTGCATATGCTTTCATAATCCCAGCTTCAAGGTCAAGGTCAAAAATCAATATCAAAGTTAAGACAATGTCTTTGCTTGTCCAGGCCATAACTTCTGATCTGTTCAACTTGATACACATATGCACCATCAATACATCCATACAAGTTACAAATCATGGTCAAACATTACAAGGTCTTTACTTCTTCTTACTTGCTTATTTTTACGCACTTAACTTTAAAATACTGCTTTGCTCATTTTAGCTTTTGGTGATGTTAGGCTAATTTAAGCTTTTAGATACAATTTTTAATAATTAGCTTTAGTCTAAAATTTTATTCATTTAACATTAAAGTAATGGTGTGCTAATTTGATCTTTTAGCTACGGTTGTGTTAATTTTAGCTTTTAGCACTGTTTTGTCCTTACCTACTTATTTACTTGTCTTTGTTACCTTAGATAAATGTTGTTAAGTTACTTTGTATGTTTATATGTGGATGGATGTTTCTGTTTAGTGCCCTGAGATTACTTCTGTTGTGACTTAGCACTATATAATTAAAGTTAATTGAATTTCATTGAATTGAATATTGACGCCCCACACGCACGCACGCACACACACACACACCTGGTGTCCTCCTAACAGCCTGTGAGTCATCACACCAGCAGCTTGGACTGTTTCTACGCTGCAGCTCACAGCAATATGTGTGTATGACTGTACTGTAATTGAAAAGCTGGATGCTGCTGTTGCCAGCAGCACTCTTTGAAATGTTACATTTGGGATTGGGCCAAGTTCTCCCTCCCGGCTGACTGCAAGTCTTCTGCTAGATGAGCATAAAATGACTGAAATTCAAAGCGTCATCAAGCCCAAACAAAGAAACAAATGCATACATAGGGGTGTGGGGTCTGTGGGTGGGGTGGGGGTGGGGATTAAACTACCTGCCACTGAAACCAGCTAATGCAGGCTCCCTCCGCCCTCTCCTAAATTGTCTGG
>JAVCKU010000047.1:10058719-10073809 GCA_032273985.1 Hypsolebias coamazonicus | reverse complement strand
CCTTTTGTCATCCAGTGTCTTCAGTAGAAAGAGAGAGACACAAAGAAACGATAAAGCGATAAATGAAAATGAGGTCGGTAATTTTAATTTATCATGCGATTAATTGATTTATTGTTTACTGTGACAGGCCTAGCTGTACCTTTAAAATGACCGTTCATTATAACTCAGCCTTACAAGCCAAAGTCAGTTTGACACTTCCCAGTTTAAGAAAACACAGCACTACTCTAATCCAGTTTAGATGTGTAGGTGGAGCTGCAGATGTCCAGTTTAGCCTCCAGGCCTGCAGTAAAGCCATTTTAGCAGGAGACACAACAAGTGACGTAGGCCATACTCTGAATAAGACCGTTGCTGGATGGGTTTTAATGAAATTTTCAAGTAATCATCACTGGATGTACCTCTACAAACAGATAACATCAAGTTGGTCACACAGACGATCACACTTGGCAAACTCAGAAATGGCTTTGTCAATTTTACAGATATTGGGCTAAACCTTGATGTGGAAACAGTTCAGAGTCACAATACATGCTCCGAGTGCTGGCAGTTAGCTTGATCTTAGTTTACATCTCCCATGAAAAGCAGCAAAAGATACATGTTCCTTCAAGGAATGCTAGGCCTTTATGACTTAGTGTTTTATTTATTGTTAACACGATGATACCAGCAATCACTTTTCAGCTTTATTAGATTCCTGGGGCTCATCTTAAAGTCTTCTTGTGGGATCTTGACACTAACTTTGGAAACGACAGATATAGAGTAAACAAGACGCCGGTCAAAAGTCAACACGCTGTAAGCAGCTTAATGTTTGTCAGGCTGCCCCCGAGCCACAAGATCCACAAACAAACCAATTAGATAAAGCAGCGGTCGCAATGCATCGTAGGTAGTGTAGGCAGAGCATATAGTACGTTATGCAAATAATTAAGCTGAACAGCAAGATTTAAAGCCAAAGCTTTATTTAGAAGACTTAATGGTTAATGCCTTCTGTCTGTGTCATACAGCAGAAATAAAAGGCCACTCTGTTGTGCAACAAGGCCTTTTACTCTTAAATAAATCCCTGCATTAAGGCAGCTAAAGACTACAAACGCTACACTTACAACTTCAGAGGATGGATGTAAAATGATGCCTAAAAGATAGTAAATGTTTAAATTATTTAGTTTGTGTTTTTCTTTTCTCTCCTAACACCAGACTTTAGCAGATAGAAATAGGGCAGCTAGCGTTCAGTACAACACAGAATGACACAATCTGTGTCAAAGACCGATCGAGTACAGTCATAACTCTGTTCCGGAGAGGCCCTCTCCATCGGAAACCATATTAATAAATCTGTCAATACGTCTGTTCTGCTTCTAAAATTGGATTGCTGTCTACTTTTTAAAATGTTCATCATGAGGCCACTTATCACAGAGTATCTTTGACCAATGGCAGGGCTTGAACTAGACCAGGGGTCCCTGAAAGGGCCAAATTCAAAATCTATCAGAGGGCTGCGGGCCAAATGCAATAATACAGTATATGAAATGCAAATATTTATTTAAGTAAAGTCCATTTAGTTATTATGCAGTTATTTATCCTTCCATTCTGTATAAAGAACATTATAGAACAGGCTGCGTTTGTGATGGTGGTGGTGGTAGGGGCAGGGGGGTCTGGGGGGTCCTTCCCCCAAAGAATTTTGAATAAAGTGGATGCCATTTCCTGCATTTTTGGTGTATTTTACAAAGGTTTATTACAGTAGATTAACATGAAACAAAAAATGTAAACTCTTATTGAAATCTCTGACCGCAAGCATTCATGCAACACCGCTGCAGCTCTGCAGTTAAGGGACGTTCACTTCAGGACAAATCGAGGTCGCTGACTGGTCAGGTGCTGATGTGCCTACTGGATTGATTGACAGGTGGTGTGACTCGTGAAAAGAAAAAAAAAAAAAAGAGATTTTACTGACCCGTTTGAGACCGTTGTCATTTATTCCATATTTATTCAACATTTATTCAATATTTTGGTGAATCTAAGGTTTGAGAACGGTTTCCTTACAAAATCCTAATGATGGTTTCTTCATTTTTCAGAGATGCTGAGTTAAAATTTAGGGGTGCTCTAGAAGGGTGTGTGATGGGCACCTACATGATGTTCAGCTTTGTCAAAGGAAATGTTATTCAGCAGTAAGAAACTGCCGAGAGACAGTATGAAGTCTGTCAAAATAAAATATAAATTATTAAAATTTAAAAAACGCATGCACAAATTAGTCACTCCAGCTCTGTAGTGTCAATGGGCCAACTTTCCATCTAACATTAAACTTGGAATGACTGACTGTAAACACATTGATTCTTCAAAGAAAATTTAATATAGTAATGAGGACAGCTTGGCGGGCCAACATTGGCCCGCGGGCCCCACTTTGGGTACCCCTGGACTAAACTATCTGCAATATGGAAGGACCAGTTAAATGTCAAGGCAGGAAATGTCCCTTCTAATAACTAAATGGTAAATGGGCTGAACTTCTAGAACACCTGCCTTTGTAATCAAGATACTCAAATCGACACAACTTGGTAAGACTTTAACTTCAATGTGTTGAAGATGAGAAATATTCTGCAGCATGACATTTAAAAGAATTAAAAATTACTTTCCAGTTATCAAATTAAGGTTTGCAACAGTCAACATTTTGCTCAAAACATCCTGATATTGACGCTGACCAACTTACTAAGGTTGAGGTTACTTTTATGGCTTTTGATCCTATCGACCGCTCCGCTGAACAGCAGCTCGAAGCTATCGAAGGTGCAGTCCTCCATCTTGCACGTGCCAATACGTCTCTGCGATCGTCCCGTTCCTGGGGTATCGCTGCAGGAACGGGACGGCAAGGTGGCTGCCTTGGTTCTCTCTTGAAATCAAGCCACGGCTTCAAGTCGTTCTGTTCCGTCTGCCGCAAAAAACTATTTAAAACGTGTTCACACCTAAAGCTACAGTCCTGTATTCCATGAATACAGAAGCGCCAGCGGCTGCAGGGCAGGTTCATGCAGGCAAATTAATCGCCAGCAACACAAGCTATTGTGACAGTTCATGCCGTGTGATGGTTGGTGGTTAGAGCTGGTGGAAAGAGGAGGGCAGCGGAGGTAGAGAGAGGTGGGGCTTTGCTGGACGTCCAGCATACTAAACTGGAATTTGAGATTTCTACACTAAAAACTACACCTATTCATGTTTCAGAGCAGCTTGACATGAACTCACAACAAATAAATCATATTTTGTTTGTTTCTGGTTTGTAAAGATCCAGATAAAGAATTAGAATCAGCGTCACGTTATGCAGCAAGCTGCTTTCGTTGGAGTATGCTAGGATTTTTAAGACCTGAAAGGAAAAGTACAGCACAAGTTTCTCTGTCCAGGCCGGAGACAATAGCTCCTTTCATTAATGAACGGCGGGGTGGGGGTGCAGGGTCGGAGCCACCGAGGGATAAAATCAGCTGCTTCACATTGGCCTCTCATTGTTTGAAACTACAACAGCGTTTGCCAAAAACACGAGCCGACTTAAGTTTTGGGACTCGAGCCGATCTGCAGATCAAGGCACCGACCAATCGAAGGCAACGTCAGGACAAAGAGGAGGGTGGAGCGAAGAACAAGGCCACCAACAAGAAGTTATCCTTGACTTTTGACACTGGAGGCCATCTCATGTTCAATTTTGAGACAACATCCCATCACACTTGGAAAATAGAATACAGAAAAATGCAATTCTCCAGAAAAATGGAGGAGCAAAAACAGAAAAATGGAACAAATACAAAGTAAAATTAATGACCAAATGCCTCAAGATGACGGGACTTTTCCCACCACAGTGTACCGATCAAACACTACAGTTCAATCAGGCTCCGACACAAACATTATGTTCAGGCAGTTGCTCTAATGATTTAATCAGCAGGGGCTACAAAGTCCGATCAGACAAGCTATGTTTATTTCTTTAAAATGAGGCTGTGCTGTTATTGAGGAAAGTCCATCACACTTACTCATAACACTACGCAGATTATTTTATTTACAGTCCTGTGCAGACGTCCTGAGTGGATTCTGTAATAGATGTGGCAAATTGACACCAAAATGGTAATTTGAGAAACGGCATTTCCTATAAAAAGGCGGTGTGAATGCTTATTGCAGAAGAACTTGCTGTAAAACAGCTGAAATTAGCTATAAAATAAACATGCTGAATTGTGGTTGAAGTGAAAGAACAAGCCTTAATTAGCAGAACAAAGTGGATCACACAGCTTTTAATATTTTTTTTTTTAAATCAGTAAACAAGTCCTCAGCTTCTTTTGCAGAGAAAAAACTTTTTACATGAAGGCACAAGTTTTAACCTTGAGTTTTGGACCTTCAACAAGACGGTGGTTCTTTTCCCACGAGGTTGACCTGTTAGCTTAGCTCGTAGCTTAGCTTCTCAGCCTAGCAGTAGAAAGAGAGAGACGATAAAGCTGATAAATGAAAATGAGGTCAACAATTTTCATTTATCATGCAAATAATTGATTTATCACTGCGACAGGCCTAGTCGCCGGTTCAACTCCCCGTACCGACAACGTCAAAATGTGGGTGGGACAGGTGAATCACCCACACCTGCCTCCACCCTCATTTGCCCCACTCTGGAAGGCTCTTAACCCCCCAGCTGCTCCCCGGGCACCCTGGATGGCAGCCCCCTGCTTCACATGTGTCCTCACATGTGCAATAGGAAAAATGCAGAGAATTAATTTCCCCATTGGGGATTAACAGAGTACAATAAAATAAATAAATACATAAACTTTGCCTAAAAGCAAATAACTCATTCATAAAACTATTTTTTACCTGTGCAACTTATTGAGTGTGATGTTTATAGTATTTTATCCTATCAGTTGGTATTTCTGTTTTTTTGCATGTTTTATGAATTATGCGTTTATTTATTTTACCTGCCTTAAGACAACTGATCAAAATTAGCATTTGAGATAATTCCAGTACATTTATATTGCTGAAAAATACAAAAATATTGATTATTGTTCACAGTCAGCTTTAATAAATAAATGAACGGTTTATCTTTTTCTTTACAAACATGATTCTTAACATTTATTTATAGCTTTAAAGACTATTTTTGCCCTCCAGTTTCCTTATTGTTCTGACATGCAATCATCAGATACAAAAACTCATCATGATCAGCATTTTAATTAGAATTATCCAGTTTGTGCTCAAACTAATAAATATTTTATAGTTTTGATTAAATCTACATTTTTCCTCCCACTCAGGCCTTATATACCTGGATGACCTAGATTCCACATTCCTTGGCTCCTGTTCAATCAAAATCTCTAACTTTGCCGTCGTCCCAGACATAAGGCTCTTACGTCCCACCGTCTCTGCTGACCTCCAGTTTAGGAGACAGACTCCTCAACAGGAAGTGATTAGCAGCAGAGTATGTGTGCCGTTTCTCTGTATGGATCTTTGTTGCTAAGAGTTTGTGTTCGAGGCTCAAACATAATAAATAATTCAAGTGAACATTACAATCCAGCGTTCAGCCAGGCAGGATACCATCTGCATGTTTCAAAAACAATCACAGCACCTGGACAAGATGGTGGTCTCCCATTAGCAATGAAAACCAAGAGTTTTAACGTAGTGGTGGATTCTATACTGAATATAATCCATAAATTATACATTAATACATTCAATGACTATTTCAGCAGTCAAGAAAATTTAATAGTCTTTTAGCTAACTGCATCTAATAGGAGAGTTAAGTTTTTCCCATGCTTTTCTAATGCATCACAGGTCACGCCGCTTCCCCGTTCAGAAAACCCCGACAGTCCAGTGATGCATGCAACTCACTGGGCTGCAACTGCTGGGGACTCAAAGTTAGGATAAAAAAAAAGGCTAACTGAGCTCAGTGGTCGTAAGGCCGTGAGTTTACAGCCAGTTTTTAAACAGCAAACAAGTTGCAAAACCGTTTTCTAATCTAGACTGCACACATACATTACACATCTCTGCCCACATCATACTTTAATCTACTGGAATAGAGTTTCAAAATGAAGATGGACAGACTCAGATCAGTTGTTTTAATTTTATAAACGTGTTTTTTCCAACCTGGACGTTTGAAGCCTCGGATGACAGAGGGGAGAATCCGAATTAAAAGAAACTTCACCAAGGATTTTGCAAAAAGCCATAACTTACTGCGTAATCATCAATGTTGCCGCAGGTCATGCTGACAGAAAAAAAAACAAGTGAATGACAATTTTTGGCCTCAATTCTTTCTTTAAACGATATTGCAACGTTAAGAGGGAAGTACCAATTACTTCTGCAACATTTCTATCAACTACAACTACTAGTCGACAATGTTTTACTTCTCATTCAAGGAGCTTTTTCTTGCCCCGTCGACACGGAAATAAGAGTTTGAGGAGTGGGACGATCTTTAAATGCCAACATTGCATTCTCGTGTAAACAGCCTAAACAAACTTTTTTGAAAACGATGATGTCATAGACCCACCTCCTGTCTAATTTACAACCTGAAGTGGGACACATGTGCGCCAGGCACTAGTTTCTCAATTACAGCAAAAACTGATAAATACTGGATGAACAGACAGTCTGATGAACATAGTTTTAAATAAACTAGACCAAAAAAAAAAAAAAAAAAAAAAAAACCTTACTGACCTCAAAAATATAAAGCCTAAAAGGCTTATGTTATTTTAAAAATATGTAATAATATATAAGATGGGATATTGGTACACTGTAGTTCTAAAAGTCTGGCACTTCTGTCTAATTTACCCAGCTGTCCCTTTGGGCATGGTGCCTGAAATTAGGTATGATCTTACGTCAGTAATTTTCAACATATTCAAAGCTTTTCCTTGTGCAAGATCAAAAATGACTGTTGCAACCATGTGTTCTCCCTGTGCACACATAGGTTCACTTTGGGTACTTCAGTTTTCTTCTACACATCAAAAATATGCATGTCTGGTTAACTGGCAACTAAACTGTCCCTGTGTGTGAGTGGTTGTATGTCTGTGTGTCCGTGGTGGACTTGAGACCTGCCCAGGGTGTATTCCGGCTGTCACGATAACAAATGTTGCTGGGCAATTAATTGTCTCAGAAATTATCGCAATAATATTTGAAAATTGAGAATAATTAGTAATTATTGTCAAATTTAAGAATAAATATTGGTTAATTTTATTTTGGATGTAGTACCCGTTTTAACCACCGAATAGCAGTGTAAGACTGTTTGAACCGAAGGATTGATAGTGAGGGAGCGAGCAACGCGTCTAAGAAAAATGGGAGGGAGGCCCCTTGACATGACATGGGCTGACCCTCCTTCCTTTATATCCGGTTCTCAAAATGGCGGACGTTCGGTGTGGTTTTAACTCTTTAGCATAGCATTTGTCACAAAAAGCTTTTAATTAACAATATCAGTAAACAAGTTCTCGGCTTCTTTTTGCAGAGAAAAACAACTTGTTGCACAAAGGCACAAGTTTCAACTGTGAATTTTGGAGCTTCGACAAGATGGAGGTTTTTTTCACCGAGGTCGACCTGCTAGCTTATCTCGTAGCTTAGCTGCTTTTAACGATCCAAAAACTTGATTTTGGATCGTTTTGAATCCTTCAGATTTTTTCCATCTTCCCATTAGAGACATAAACATCTTTATGCATTCATAAATCTGTTATGTACCTACTGCTGGTGGAGTTTTATAAAGACATAGAAGGCATCAGAAATTAAAAAAAGACATAAAAGGACTGCCCTAATCTGATTCCATTAACTTTCACTCGTTCTTTTATTCTGTCTGCACATGTTCTTCTGCCTGGTGTAAAGTAGGGCAGCTGCTGGTACACCGGATCGATCAGCCGGACTCCAGAGCTCAAAGCCAGTTCCCCCGTGCCGACCTTCAATACACGACCCAACACTGTTCTTTCCAGCATCCTGGATCTAATGGCAGTAAAACCAATAAACCTCAAATAGGTGAAAGCCTGTGGAGTGCAAGGTGCAATATGAGAACAAGGGATGATGGTGATGGAAGGCAACTGAGAAACAAAAGCTAATGCACTTGTTTCGTCACTTTGAAATATTCTCAGTTGTAAATAAGCAGAAATGTCAACACGTCGTGATCAAAAGGTGGGATAAGAAAAGATGTCAGGAGAAAAAGACGAGGGTGGAGTAGTAATAAGAATTCAAAACAAAGCCTTGAAATACAACAAGATGAGGTTATTTCCACTGGTACAGAACATCCGTCGTATCAGCAGTCAGGTCAGTTCGGCTCAGACAGAACAGAGCCGATCCATCACCCTGTTTTATACAGATTTATACGACAACCTCTGAACCATCACTGAGAACAGCACACGCACTGCAACGTACACTTCCACAGAAATTAATCAAACCATGACGATGTTGGATCTAACATACGTCAACAAAATTAGACGAGTCCTTTTTGTTTAGTGTGGGCAGAATAACAAAATGAAGGCAGCGAGACTGTGCAAACGAGTTAATAATTAACAGCAGAGAACATCATTAGTTGTTGCGGTGCTCAAAACAGGCACTCACTGTGATTTTAACTTTTCTGACAGAACATTAAAACCCTTTAAACATGTTTCTGTTATCTTAAGTGGCAGAACAGCTCAGAAAATGTACCATTTATAGAAGATTATGCAAAGTACATTTATTATAATGTTGCACATTTACTTTGGGGTAAGTGTGAAGAAATAAAAGACAAGCGTTTGTTCTTCTATTTCGTTAGATAGATTTTTGCCAAACGATTTGATGCATTTATTTTACAGGATTACATTAAGGCTGATCTATTAAATAATAAACCAACAAAAGGGAAATATTTTTAATGAGCTGTGAAATCAAAAGAAAGAAAATAAGTGCTTTATATTGTCAGACATGCATAAACGTATACATTTTTAGACTACAGTATATGAATCAAACCATGTAACATAGATTTTGATATTTGGCAATATTAGAATTATTTTGCAGCTTAAACATGAAAAACAATTCCTGATATTGCTGATGGCTACAATTTAAAAATGTCCTTAAATATGTAAAAAAATTAAAAGGTGCACAAACAGACTTTCATTGTATTATTATTACTTAAAGGGTCAGTCAACCTCAATCCAGGGAATTGGATTGTGGAATGGTTTGGAAACTGAAGTAAAAAATGCAAAAACAATTATTACATTTAAGAAAATGATCAAAACTGGACTATTGCAAAAATATATATAAATTACTGTTATGTATGTTGCATTGTAGTTCGATAATTATGGTGAATTGTTCTTTTTTTGTTTAGTTACTTACAGATGATTGTTGTTTGATTTGATTGTAAGAGGGGCAGATATAATAAGATTTTTTTCTTCTTTCTGCATCCCTTCATTTTATTTATATGCTGTATAAACTTAGTTTGTAGGATTGTTTTGTGTTGTATTTTAAAATGAATACATTTGAATAAATAAAAAATATATATATTCAGTTCTCACTTCTCAAGGTTTTGAACTAGTCAGTTTTTTTATGTGCATGTTAAACTGTGGTGTTTTTATTTTAAAAATGTCTAGTTTTTAATTCACATCTAGATGTGTCTCTGTCTCAGGCTGAGCACTGGAGAGGGAGATGGAGCGTGGTGTCCAGCAGGACCTGTCTTTCCCAGTGGATCAGAGTACCTTCAGGTCAGTCACTGTTTACTCTTGTTTGCAGTCACTGCAACTGCTGTGTCCTCTGTGCAAAGAATAACAATTGCTGGTTGTCATGTCTTCTTTAACAACTATCAAGCTGTTGTTAAAGTATAACAGAATAAAATGTTAACCCTCACACATCACTGAAAGCACAGCATTGGGGAGATTTTGGTTACCGCTCTTGAGTGTAAATTAAAGACTATTTTAGCACAACTGTATCTTTTCAATTTTACACAAATTTTTTAATGTCCTATCTGAAAATACAGTATAATGCAACTTGGAGTTATTTTTTTATTTTAATTTTTGCTTTGAGTTTTTAGAAATCCAACTCTGTTGTTGCTGTCCGTAATTTTTACAGTTATGTGACTGTTTTGCTTCGTAGAACTGGAAAATTTTCTTTCTAGTGCAAAGATTCAGGTGTTTTTGTCATTAGGTAAGTTTTTCCTCTCAAATCACAAGAGGCCAACATGTCGCTATGTGATAAAAAGACTACGTTAATCCTTGTATTGGTGCTGATCAACTAATCATTCATGCTACCACAGCTTTCACTCCGAAGATTTGATAAAAAGTGCAGAATATTTCAAAAGCATTTCCATGTGACCGTTTCTTTGTTGTGCTGTAAAGATTAAATGCACAGACAAAATTATTTCCAGTTTCGAGGCTATAATATATTCATCAGAAAATTTCAAACTTAAAAGCTTTGTACAAAAAGGAAAAGAGGTTAAACAACCATTTTAACAAAGTCCAGAAGAGACACATTTAGCTGCCAAAACAACCTTTAACTACCACTAAAATGACCAAACACAGCAGGGCGAAGCATTTCTCTGGCTGATGCAATGTAACACGAGTCGTTCGCAAATGAAAAACTGCTGTTTCTTGTCCCAATGCCATCCAGCCAGTCAAGTTGGTGAGGTGGACCGATTAAAAAATGTGGTTCTGAGAATATCTAGGCCCGATGTTTTCACCTGTTTCTTATTTTGGTGCTGAGCTAACAGCTGCCTCTTCTTAGACATCAGTCACCTCATAACCAGAACATAAACAATATAAAAAGCAAACCTTACAGCTTATGGGAAGTCTTTTCTGTATCCAAGTACAGTACAAATCTCTTTCTTTTAGTGTGTGACATGCGATGATGTGTTTCCTGTAGGTTGATCTGCATAAACTCCATTTCCTGGCTCTGGTTGGTACCCAAGGTCGCCATGCCGAAGGTCTCGGTCAAGAGTTTGCTCGCAGTTATCGACTCCGTTACTCCAGAGATGGAAAGAAATGGATCACCTGGAAGGATCGCTGGGGACAAGAGGTCAGGCAGCAGGACTTTTCCTACCTCCTCTTATTTACAGCAGAACTGCAGCTCAGTGCAGAAAAGTAAATGTCAAATGAAGCCTCGGGGTAGACTCTGAAGTATCAATAGATATTGATCGATGTCCTTGGCCTGATGAGTATAAATGCTGCATTAATCAGTCTGCTGTTTTATAAATCCTGTATTTGTCTTTTTGAAATACCATACATGGGATTTGTGCAAGCTCAACATTGTCCAACGATGTCTGCTCTGGCACGAGCCTTCACTTCCTGCTGAACAATGTATAGACGATTTAGTGCAAATCTGCACTTTTTGCGTTTGGCACATGTTCAGTGTTTTCTTTAGCGATAAGTCCTGCTCTGTTTAGTTTCCATGTTACAAGATAATGTGGGGAATTTAGATTTCCCAACAACTTAAGTCCAAGGAAGACGTCACACACTTTGTCCTCCACCTTCAGACGTTACTTTAAACATTAAATCAGTGCCAAAACAGTCAGGATTTGTGAGCATTTTTTAAATATATTGTGCTGCAGTGGCCACGTGTCTCCCATCTGACACACTTATTGATGTAAAAGTGGAAATAGAAAACCACAGCATATAAAGAGTGCAAGTATTATTGTAAAAAATCAGTTTATGTTCATTTGTAAATGAGAAACTAGTACTGAACCTAAAGTGTAGAAAGCCTTATAAAGAAGAGTTAAAACTCGTTCAATAGGGTTCTGTGGATAATGAATAATTATCTTTCCTGCTCTTTAAACCACCACAGTTTGGAGAAAAAGGTTTAATTTTGACCAGATTGACAAGTTAACAACAATTAACGAGTTACATGTGGCATTAGTTATTTACATAGTATTCTGTGGTTATTTGTGTACGTAATAGCAGTGGCAGCAGCTAGCTGTAGCACTTCCAGTGCAGCCCTGGGCACTTCCAGCAGGTGGATCTTAATATTTCTGCTGGAATAACAATGTAATAGTGTAGTCATCAGTTGTAAAGTAGCTTTAGCTTCAACTGCTATGAAATCTTTAAGATTGGAGTTGTTTTAAAATGACAGCATTCCCTGCTTGGACTGTTAGCTTGTCCATCCAGTCAAAATCAAACCATTTTTCTCCTAAACGAGTTTGTTTAAGGAGCTATCTACAGCAAGTAAGATATTAATTGTTCATACCCTTTCCACAAAACCCATTTCTAAACATACAAACTATTGCTTTAACTATATATTATTGTAATAAGCGTTTCTAGTGACATGAAGTTTAAGGCGTTTCACACGATATTGACTGCAGAGTATTTCATTCAAATTCATTGTAATCACACGCCTACAAAATTTACTGTGAATAATTGTAATATTTAAATGAAAACTTTGAAACTCTCTAAAATCAGCCTCAATTTTAACTTTTTACTGAACTAAACATGAATTCAAATGGTTCCTTTAAACTCTGTTTAAGTTTATAGAAACTGAAGATGGTTGGAATAAAAAATAATAATAATTCTGAGTCGCCACGTGAAATTTAATAAACCCCACAGGTAACGAGAAAGAGAGGTGCCAAAAACAGAACCTGCAGAGTGATGTAGTAATTGAGTATTTGTGCCTCTCCCCCTCTCTAGGTGGTGTCAGGTAATGAGAACACCTATGATGTTGTGCTGAAAGACCTCGGCCCCCCCATTGTGGCTCGTATGGTCCGCTTCTACCCGCTGGCTGACCGGGTGATGAGTGTTTGCCTCCGGGTGGAGCTCTACGGCTGTGTGTGGAATGGTAAATATGCGAGTGTGTCGGGGTGGGGGGGATGACGGAGACAAAAGATACTCTCTGCTTTCATCGTCTGGTCCATTTATTCTGAGGCATGCCGTCTTCATCTAGATACGTTTGATTACCACTCATATGGTAAGAGACAGCGTCTGCTCTCTTCCTAGATTTAATTTTCTATCAGATGGTAATGATTACAAGTGCATGTTTTTACAGCCTCTGAGGGGTTTGCCCTGATGAAAGAAGCCACAGCCTGATAAATAGTGTTGGTCTCAATATTTCCTGAAGCTCAACACCGAGTATTTATGACGGATTCCTCTGCCCCGTCCTCCTCCCTCAGACAGCACAGGGCTCTCTGTAAATCACAACTGTCAGGGACTGGAAAATCAAGTTCCTGTTCTGTGTCTTCAGGGAGAGCATCTCCGTAAAAAAAAAATTAAAAAAAATTCACTGTGGCCTCAGAGGAGAATCAGCTCAGTTCAACTTCAGGCCAGAAAATATGAAACATCTCAAAGTTTTACACACATTCGGCCTGTGTTTGATATTATTGTCTTCTAATGTCAGTCCAGTAACTTAAACTATTTTTTTGAAGAATTATTTACCAAATTTGATGATGGCAGCCAATGCAGAAGCACTGACACATGAAAATGTGGCATAAATTTTCCTAAAGCGCTTCCTCCACTCACAATAAAAATTAAAAAAATTGAAATGGTAGTTCACAAAAATTGCCTTCTTTTAGTAAACTCACAAATTATCTGACTTATATATATATATATTTTTCCCCCAGATGGCTTGAAAGCGTACACAGCTCCAGTGGGTCACGTCATGAACTTGCTGGGCATGCAGGTCTATCTAAACGACTCCACCTACGATGGAACCGTAGAACAAGGGTAAGATATTCAGCCGCGTCTTTTTCCATTTCGTTTTTATGCATGAGAAGGCGTCTCATCTCTGATTGCCGTAGCTTCTACTTTGATGGGCGCTTTCATGGAGACGTCACTTTGTTGTTGTGTAGAGCTCTTCCGTGGCAGATGCGATCTCGGTAAAGACTGGAAAATAATTTGTCAGTCGAAAAATTGAGGTGAAATGTCCACATTTCTCATCACGTCCACTAAACTCGAGATGCGTTCTCAGCCAGAGTTTTGCTTCAAAGTGGAATTTTTTTGTTGTTGTTTTTCTTTGTCCCCCTAATCGAAAGAGAGTGACGTTATTTTTCTTAGCTGCTCTGGGATTTGAGGCGTGTTTCCTCACCATAATGTTTGGCAGTGAGCAAATGAGGGGTAAACCAGGAATTTGGGGTGGGGTGTGGGCTGGTGGGGCGTCCACACTTTTACAGGCTGTGCGGTTAATGGGGCTGAAATGTTTTGCTAACGCGTGAGCAGGCACTTTTGATGTAATCCAGACGTGTTTCCAGCAGATGTCCATGCGGGGGCCTGTTTGTTGACCCCGATGTGTTGTTTTGCGCCTGCTGAGGTGTGTTTGTGTGCATGGTGTGCGTTTTTGCGCAAAAATGGTCCGACTGTGTGAGAAAGAGCTTTTTTATTCACCTGCACGTTAAGGCGCTTGGAGGGTTATTTCATATGTGCAAACATTAATCTGCGTGCAGGATGCAGTTTGGAGGCCTGGGTCAGCTTTGTGATGGCGTCCTGGGAGGAGACGACTTTATAGAAACGAAGGAGCTGAGGGTGTGGCCCGGGTACGACTACATAGGTTGGAGTCGGGAAGCCCTCGGACAAGGCAGCGTCGACATCGAGTTCCATTTTGAGAAACCAAGACTCTTCAACAACATGCAGGTAAAAAATAGCTAAAACAGGAAAAGTGGAGCAGTTGCCATTATGAGAGTTGCACCACAAAGTAGAACTCAAGAGTTTTGGTGTCATGGAGGCGCTTCTATTTGAGCCCGGCCATAGAAACATACGCTGAACTCGTAACCTGCTCCGGAGCGAGTTATGAGTTGAGGGTTTGAGTTGAATTGTCTGTAAGAAGCATCACCTGGATCAGTGTCTGCTCAGTGGAGCAGATGGTGCTGGTGCTGCCATGATTTCTAAAGCCGGTGTTCTAACTTGTGTTGCTGTCATCACTCCCAACAATTGGACAAAAGCATGTTTAATAAATCTAATTTTACTGTCATGGTCACAAGTTAAAAATGGATTTAGCTAAAAAAATAAATCACTGCACTCCTTTGGAATGAAGGATGAAACATTTCGACAAAAAGAAAGCGCCCAGTGGACCTGACTTAACTTTATTGGATTTTTTTTTTAACCTGGATTATTGAGCATGAACTTTGATGCCCTCCTTTAGCTTTAAGTTGTTTTTTTGTTTTTATTTTATGTTAAAACTATGTTTGATCTCTTTTTGATTATGAATCAGATTAAATAAAGAACATAAAAATATATTAAATTATTTATGAGTGCAGGATATTCACAAGTTTATAAAAATATGAAATAC